>CAJNIZ010047070.1:198-43459 GCA_905231905.1 Symbiodinium pilosum | reverse complement strand
CCCCCCCCCCAAAAAAAAAAACAAAGGCCACCGACACACCAGTAAGCCTTGCCCTCAAAGCCTAACACCTAAATTCAATGTCCTAAGCCCGGAACACTTAGCCCTCAAACCCCGAAGTCCCAGACTCGAAGCCCTAAATGCTACAGGTTTTCCCATTTGCCAGGAGGAAGAAATCATATACCCAAACGCTAAAAGTGTACACCTAAAACCTAGATTCTAGCCTAAGCGTACCCAAAGCTAACCCCTTACATCCTAAACCCTAAATCTTAGACCCCTAACAGGAGGTCTGCCTGGGGCTGGCGCGATGCCGGGCGCGCTGCCCGGCGGGATGCCTGCCGGAGCCCTGGAGTGTCTTCGGTGTGTGAAATTGAGGGGTAAAGCGTCATTGCTTTGGGGTTTAAGGCATATAGGGCTAAAGGCTTAGTGTGTGGCGTTATATGTCAGGGATGAAAGTGACAAACCCATAACAAAGGTAAGGAAGCAAGATGGCATACCTGGACCCTCCGATGGAATACCTATTGGTGTTTGGCATGTTTTAGGACCCAGATTTTCAGTAGCACCCGCAGTGGAGGGTCTAGATGGGGTTTCGGTGTGGTGCTGAAGGGTCAATCTGGGGTGTAGTCGTTTTGAGGTTTAGGGCTTTAGTTTTGCAGGCGTTCCGAGGTGCATGCATCACCCATCAATAGGCGGCAGCTTTAGAGTTTTCAGAAGGGGTCAAGAGCTTGGGGTGTCAGGCTTGGATTTCTCATGAAGATTGGATATTGCCCACACCCTATGACAGCGCAGAGAATATTTGGTTGTAGTTACAGCAGACGCTTAAGACGGGCCACATGTAGACACACATGCGCACACATAATCAGAGACAAGTGCAAAAACAGCTGTTGCAGGGCTGTGGCAGTATCTTAGGTTCACGGTGTATTGCTCTGGCTCGAGGAGTCTGAGTTTTAGGCTGAAGGTTCGTGGGTCTGGGGCTCAGTGGTCTAGAGACGAGTCTCTAGCGTGTTGAGGTTTAGGGTGTGGGTCTTCAACTGGAGGATCGGGGCTAGGGTTTGGGGCAGTTTAGGGGTCTTGGGTTCTGCGTTCGACGCTGTGGGTCGCTTAAACCCTGAGCTTCGACCCTGGACCCGCAAAGTTCGGGTAGTTCCTAGAAGTTGTTCTAAACTCTAAACCCCCCACAATGTCCACGAAGTAGAGTTTCACAGCGCGAGCGCTTTAATCGAAGTTTACGGTTTACAAATGATGCTGAATTCCTCCAGCCCCAATTCCTAAAACCCGGCTGCATCTGAAATCCCACGCTGAAAGCCTGACTGCCTTGAGGTTCTAAACTTCAAAACTTTCAGTGACAGACCCCTTGAACTTCAACCGCCGCAGGTCCTGAACGCAGAAGCTCTACACCCTAAGCCCCTGGAGAGCCCAAACCTACAAACCCTTCGCAGGCCCCTGATGCGCCAGCTGCTACTCCTGAGGCAACCCCTGCCACCCCTGGGGCCTGGGCCACGGACAGATGATTTTTGGGTTTCAGGCTGATTCAATGCTTCAGGATTTCACGCTTAGACGTTCGAGCAGGCTCAACCCTTGGTGTTTATCCTGTGGTGTCATGTTTTTCTAGGGTGCTGAGTCTAAAAAATACTAGGAATGGTGGCTTTTAGCAAGCAATTGGGGTGCTCCTATCATAAAGTTTCTTTTTGCAGGTGAGAACTACTCGGTTTGGAGAATTACCATCGATATGTGGCAGTGACGCCAAAATCTGAAACCTGCTTTGCACCACCCCTCTGCGGGACCGATCGAAGCTGTAAAACCTAGTCATCCTAGCCCTTTAATTCTCAACCCCCATACCCCACATCGCCTTCCAGCTCAGGTCCCCCCTGTGGGCGGTGCCGCGCCCAATCCCATGGCAGTTCACCGGGCTTCGTTTGAGCCATGAGAGGGGTTGAGTCTAGGACTGAGGATCTTCTTTCGAATGACGATACAGGTCCCTATAGTTGATTCTGACGTGAGACCCTATATGACTTTCTGCCTGCTTGGGAAGACTTATCGAACTAAGCTTGTACGTTGTTTTGGGAGGGTTAGGTTTGGTTTCGGACTCAGGCCTGGGTCTAGGTTCCCCAAGCCAGTGTTCAGAGTTCAAGGGTGTTGCAGGTGAAGGTGTTCTTCAACTCAAGCTTCCTGTGAGCAGCTTTTGTTGATGAGACGGTGGGGCAGGCTAGTAGGTGACGGTCCTTACCACCTGAGCCCTAAACAGGAAAGCAAGGGCTCGCTTTCTTCATTCTCGTTAGCTAGTCTCATTCTTGTATGCCCACCAACCACCACCTAGCACAGGTTTACCACGTACGAATATTCATCGTGGTAGATAGGGATGGTATTGCACTTGCTAGCGTGAATGTTTTTCTGAACAGCGTCTGTGCACACTACATCCAAAGCCGTGAGCCTTGAATCCTATCCAAATTGCTACCCAATCTCGTCGAAAGCCAGGCCATGATGCAGAACCCGCAGATGATGCAAGCTCCCCACTCAGATCACTGGGGCTTGGGGGCTGTAAGGTGGAAAAGAAGTAGGGAATGAAAGCATGGTGTTTCTTATATGGTCCCAGGTAATCAAATGCCCAAACCGGAAGCTACACACCATACCGTCCAATCCACACTACCAGCTGAGAGCTGTTTTGCTTTGATGCTTTCGGGTGTAGGCGACCTTCAGGACCATAGGCTTGCCGATGCGACATCCGGGAGGGGCCATGTTTTTGGGCCTTTGGTTAGCTGGGAATGAAAGAATGGAAAAGACAATGGAAACTAGTAGAATGGGTCATGACGGGACTACCATGAGGATCCATTCCTTCATTCCTAGCTAACCAGAGTCCATGCTTGTGGCCGTCAGACCAGGTCTGTAGTCTGCAGCATCTGTTTGGCAGGGGTGTGTAGACTAGAGGGCTGGAATGAAGAGCTAATCGGACCGTACAAGCATTTCGTGGCATGATATTAAATTTCATGACGCCTTTAGAAGATTTGGATGAGAGGGCACTTTTTACTCTCCAATGCAAAGAGAACCGGGTCATGCTTCAAAAGCAAGACGATTAGTCACCCCGTTGAGGGCATAATGCAGATGGGCGCCCGTAATCCTTAAAGTTTCCTATCTGCGTAGTCGTTGAATAACTGACAGACTAGCAGCCATACCAACCTTAAACCCCTAAATCGCCAATTCCCACAATCACTATAGCCGTCATGAGTGTTGATAAGCTCCAGCAGGTCATCATGCAGGATAACAGTAGTAGTCTCACTCCATTGGTTGTTCTTTCCAAGCTTGCTGTGCTGAATCAGTACGACACTTCGCTCCTCCTTTCCTTGTCTTCTTGCCATTGTTCCGCAACCCTTGGCTTCCAAACCCCCCTCCCGTAAACTCAAAGACCTGGAAGTACGACCTGAGCTTGTGTAGGCCATAATGCACATGACTGTTCGTCATCAGTCGTAGTCTTCTAGCACTCGTTCCCTTGATACAAAAATTCGGAAGTACGATTCAATCCAATCCTACATCCAGTCACCTGCTCACCCCCAGAAAAGGGCATGATGCAGAGGTCTCTGTGTAACACATGACTTTTAGGCTGTAGTAGCAAGCCCAAGACTGTATGTATGCATATATGTATGGCCCTATGATCTCCAGAGTTTCAGGGTTGAGGGCTAGACCCCGATCCCTAGAACTTGTGCATGTAACCAGGGTCCTTGCATGGCATGACTCCTATCTGCTAAAATTTGGAAGTTTCTTGGGGTAACCTAGGGATTCGGAGAAAGTCCAACGGATACCCAGAACGATTCTGAACGCTTGCCTGACCCGAAAATCCAGCATTTTCCTGTGAGGCTTGCGTACCTTTCGTGTCCTTTTTTTAGGAATTCTGGTGGTATACTACGCGTCATGCCATTCACGATCAGCATTCCCTCCTTTGAAAGGACCCGACATTGTTTTATGTCACAGTGAAGTTGCGCTGCCCTCAAAGCATTTCAAACCCTTACTATTCTGTGAAACCTGAAAATCTGCATCCGATTCACCTCCTCCCTCCCAGGTTTGAGGCCAACAACCCTCGAAGGTTCAGACCATTGACTCAACCCCAAATCATAACATCCTAAACTTTGTAACAAAAAACTGAAAGTCCTAGACCCCAAGCCCTGAACCCACATGTGCCATGAACCCTGTCCTCTAAAGCCTACGCCTTGAACCTCTTCAGGCCATGATGCAGATGATGGGCGGCGGCGGCGGCGGCTTGGGGGGCGGGGCTGCAGCTGGCGGCGCCATCGGAGCCCTGGGAGGGTAAAAGGGTTAAAAGTTGTTTATAACTTCTAGTAACAGTAGTAATGACAGTAATAATTGTAACAATAGTAATAACAGCAACAATTGTAAAAAAAGTAAGAATAGTAATAATCGTAAAGCAGTAATAAGGGATATCCTTTGGACCGTCTAGGTTATGGAGCTCAGGGTTTACGGTGTAGAGATTTGCAGGGGCTCTGGCCGTTTAGCTGCTCTTGTTGCAGCTTTTGGGTTTTCAGGGTATAGTATTTTTAAGACTACTGGAAGATCTTGTCAGAACTAATTGGTAGGGTGCAGATGGGGTTTGAAAGCATTTTCAGGTTTCGTAGGCTTGGGGTTCCTGGAAAAGCTACAGTTTGGAGGTGGATTTTGTTTGTGTTTCCGGTTTTTCTTGACTTAATAGGACCTTCTTTGGGGACTGCAAGAACACGTGTGCATCCGCAATGATTTCGTAGAACGCTGATGGTGCTTATGATTCTGGGGAACCCGAAGTACGGCTCCGCAACACAAAATCCCAGTTCCTTCAATCTAGAATCGAAAGCCCTACACCACATACGCTACAGGACCTTGGGGCCCAAGGTATATTTTTTAGCATTGAGCCCCATCTATACCCTACAGCCCTAGGCAATAGACCCAAACCTCAACCCCACCTTGGGGCAGGAGCTGATGGCAACTTCGTGCCCACAGCTGGCAGATGCTCGCGCGGCTGCGGTAACTTTGTCACTTAGCTGCTCCATTGTATGGCAGGGGGAGGGCGGTCAGGGACGGGGAGAATGGACAAGAAAAATGCGAGCTGGCTTTTGCTATGGGGCCGCGACCTGGAAGAACGGTATGGAGTGTATGTTTTTCATGTACTGTTGGGTGCCATCATGCGGCCCAGATACCTCACACGATTCCAGTTGTTTGTTGTGCTACGTGCTAAGCCGACCTTGCATCAAACTTCTAGCCTGAAACTTGGAATCTCAAACCTATTCTACCTCTTTGTTTACCATAGGCCTCATGCAGCCCCGTTTCAGAGTTAAGATTGAGAGCCTAGTAGCACCTGAGCTTAGGAAAGTGGCCGTGGCGACGGGCTATGCAACGCCTGCCGACGGTGCTTGACCAAGCTCAGGGTCAGTTGGGGAACTGAAGGTCGAGAGGATAGGTTTCGCGCCTTCGTGGCATGGTTTCCGGTTCAAGGATAGGGTTTAGAGGTCCCAGCGCCATCCAGGCCCCTCCAAGTTGCAGCTCCACAAACGAATAAGCCAAAGCATATTCGAATCCTGAAGCCCAGTTTGCCTGCAATGAGGCCTTGGGTCTTTAACAGCGCTTAAGTCTCTCAGGAGCCTCAAAATAGTCCTATGAGAACGGAAATTGTATCATGAGTGGTATGTTTCATGAGCACTCAACAAGGGATGTAGAGTTATAGTCCCCCTTAAGTAGTAGAATATGGCTTTGGGTATATTTTAATAAGAGTCCCATATACCCCATATTCTATCTACTTAAGGGGAGCTATATAGTTTCAGGGCCCTAACCCAATAAAGAACCCAGTCGAGTAGCAGGCAGGGAATGCTGACTCAGCCGCCTCTTTTTCCTGGCAAACCTGGGCCAGATCTCAGCTTGTGGATCCCACACTCTTGCTGTAGAAGAATAGAATGGAAGCTACTAGAGTATATTGGGGTTTAGGATTTAGGGTTATGTATGGGGATAATGGAAAAATGGAAACTGCTATAGTATATTGGGGTTATATTGAGATAATGGAAAATAAAATGCAAACGATGATAATGGCTTGGACCATTACTTATATCATTCCTTTACATCCTTTAGATCAGTTTATTGGGATATATCTCCAAACCCATTTCGAGACAGTGGGCCCTACATGACTTGGTATGCGGCCCCTGCAGATCTACCGAGAGCCCATGTTGCCCGAATAGAACCACTCCGCGGCAGAAAATCCATGCACCACCATACTTGGTTCCTCCATCCTCACAGAACCTTTTTTTTTTATCTCCCCCTTGGAGGTTGATCGGGCTCCATATGACCCCCACTCGCAACTACCCATACTTTGGAAAGTAAGGTAACTTAGAGTCCCCTCCATTTAGCCCGCTAGTCTACTGTACTATCGCATGCCCTAGTGTACAGATACTTCCCAAAGTAAAGGCCCGACTGTGGACCCCCCCCATCCTCTCATGGTTCCTAGCACCCCTTCTACCCAGTTTGAGAAACCCCTTTGTAGGGTCATAAAGCATCTCGTCCATAAACAGTGATTATCCCAAACCATGAATCCCAAACGCTAACTGCTACACCTCAATCCGCTAAAACGCATTCGACTCCAAGCGCTTCACTTCTGATAATTTGACATGAGGTAGTTTCCCCAAATAAGGGGACCCCAATATAGACCCCAAAATACTATAGTCCTTATTATAGGGACCCCCAAAAGGGTACCCCTAATTTTGGGAAACCCCCATGAACCTTCAAGTGGGTTCGCCGCAGGCAGGAGCAGCAGCCTCCTTCGTGAGCGATCGACGCGGGCCATAAACCGTAGCCCCTAAGCCCTAAACCTTTTACAGACCCCAACCCCTAAACTTGAGACCTTAACCCTCATACCCTAAACCTCAGACCCGTTTGCTGGATGCATATTCAAATATTCTGGGAGGGAGGGTCTAATTTAATGGTAAGGGCTTACCTCCGATTCTAGCTGTGCGGGAATCCTCAAGCTGTTGCCCATGATAGTTGGGGTTTGGACGACTTAGCTGGCTTCAATTTGGTGGTTTTGTGGTTGAGAGTTGCGGGCTTACAGTGGGTGCTCAGTAAAAACTGGCTGGAGCTGCTTTGTTGCAAGCCTCATGAGAATTGCCTGCATGGGAGGGAGGGTCCAAAATCCAGTAGGTTCTACTTTAGTCGCCCCTTACACAAGTAATCCCTATGTCTTCGGCATATCTTTTGGGTTCAGGCGTTCAGCCACACTACGAGCCTGAAACCTTGAACTCTAAGCCTTAAAACTCCAAGCCCTCCTCTTCCTAAGCCCTGAAACGCCGACCTCAACCTCCAAATCCTAAACCTGATGCTTGCATCCAAAGTCTGCTTGTGGCAACTGCCGGCATCCTTCTGTGCTTGAACAGCCTACGAATTGCACTGACTGAGCGCAATGAGCAGAAATTCTAAGGAAACCACTTAATGAGGGAAGGTCTGGACTGCCCTACTTTTAGGATACATTCAGTTGGTAACGCCCAAGAAACCCACCTTGTATTTTTTAGCCTTGCCTATATCTGGCTGGCATCACGAAATGCTGAAACCGATGTCCTTCATCTAGAACTTAAGTAGGGATGCTATATTTTATGAGTGTGGAAATGAACGAATTCAGTATCTTGCTTAATATCCACAATTCTTAGCAATAGCCCTTCCGCATACTGCAATATTGACTTTCAATATTTGGAATCTAAGGTTCTATGATTCCGGGGAGGCTCTTTCATAGAATCCTGGATTCCGAATATTGAAGCTCAATGTTTCAATACTTGGAATCTCAGACTCTAACATTCTGGGGGGCTCTTTCTTAGAATCTTGGATTCCTAATATATTGATACAGTAGGGGAGTATGAGGATGGCTGAGGGTCTGTATGATTACCCCCAACCCCCCCAATATCAAATCTTCACTATAAGAGCCTTGGCATATTGTGGGACCTGTTTAATATTGGGCGGTGTGGGGTGTGTGGTGAAAAGTGGGGGAAGCGATTATTCGGGCCACGATACAAAGATTACAACGGTTTTGGCATGGGGCATCACAGAAAGGATTTTGAGGTAGATTCAGTCCAATACTTTAAACTAGCCGCTAGCCTGGGGCGGATTCTCCATGCGTGGCTTCGGATCACAATGCAACAATAATGCACAGTTCCCTGTGTAAGTCTTGTCCGATATATAAATATAGTAGCAATCCCACCCCCCTCCAGTTCCAGGCGGACCCATCTCGAAGCAAATGTTTGGGAAAGGGATGTTGCAATCAAAGTTCTGGTGAGTCGGGCCTGAGCTCTCTCTTGGTTGTCGTTGTTGTAGTAGGAGTAGTAGGAGGAGGAAGAAGAACAAGCGTAACAGTGGGAGTAGGAGATGGAGACTAGAAGGAGGAGCAGGAAAGATTTACAACCTGATTGGAAGCATGAACCATGATTTGCGCGGATTCTTGGGTGCTGATTTTGTAACGGCTTCACCCGCATTGTCACTATCACCTCCTGGGAGCCAAGGCGATGGATGGGTTATATCAGGGAGATCATGGATCGCAATAACATCAATAATAACAACGGGTAAATCTTTGGGTTTTCCCGGGCCCCAGAAATTTTGCTGCTGTCATACCCTTCTAAATAACAATACTTCGAGTCCTAAGCTATCTCTCAAATTAAGCCCCTCGAGAATCATTTTTGCGCACTTTCTGTGCATTGTGCTTGTAAACACGAATTGCAATGTGGGAGTGATTGTCGTGTGAAGGTGAAACCCACACCTTCCACTTGCCCCTGGTTCAGATCACGGGCTTAGGATTAAGGAGTTTAGGGGCCACGAGTGTGCAGGAAGCAAGATTGCAGGATCGGAGCGTTGTGAAGAACAGAACCCTTTATGCACTGCACTTCAATCCCCAGTGGCTGTTGAATCCCATAAGCCATAGACCCCACCATAACAATACCCCAATCTACGATAGTAGTTTTCATTTTATTTTCCATATTATTTTTGTGTTAACCCCTTCTCACCTTTTCTATCCGTCACTGCATGCCCTCCAGCCTGTCAATCGAAAAACCGTCCTGTAGCCCTCAAGCCTACTGCTAGCTAGTGTCCAGTCCTCCAAAGTGTTTTGTTACTGCCTGGGTTTGAGGGTTTTGTGTTTAGGGTTTTGGGTGTGAGGTTTTGGCTTTGAGGGTACGGGTACCCTGATACCCTGAGCTAAAACCCCGCGCCCGTAAATCCTATCCGGACCCTCCAATGTAATACGTTTATGAGGCGCGATCGGAAAATGCTAAGCAACTACATCAAAGTCAAAAGACCTGGCAATCCCAAACTCTTACTTGTAACCCCCATTACTTAGGGTTTACTAGCAATTGCCGCCCAACCCGAGGATTAGCACAGAAAACTGTAGGTAATTGGGCCCTGAGCCTTAAAACCTTATAAGTCCGCATCAAACCTTCCAAGCCTTGTAAAGCCCTATTAACTGTGGACAATCACTCCGCTGCGGCTCTGCTGCTTGACGTGCCACGCATGCCAGGAATGCTCAGAACTCCCTACGCGCCAGTGACAACCCTCCCAAGTAGCTACAATGGGGGCATCAAAAAGTGAAATCACACATTATTCATTAGAACTACAAAAAATGCCTCTAAGCCCATCGCTGTGGGCTTAAAGATTAGCATTGTCTGCGTAAACCTGAAACCGCAAGCTTGTATTCTGGAGCATTTCTGGCACCCAGCCGCCGTCAACCGGCCTGAGGTTGAGAAATGCATAAGTCTTTGTGGGGTTCGGAGTGGGAAGTCGAAGTAGGAGATTGAATGACGAGAGCTAAGCACTCCCTTCCAGGATAGGCCAGAAATCCAAACCTCAACTCTAAACGCTGCCCTGAACCCGTATCTCCAGCAGGGCGGGCAGATTTCCCAAGCATTGCTTTTCAGCAATCCTCATTATAGAGACCCCCCTCCCCCAAAACAGACCCCCCAAAAAGCGGGGCCCATAACTTTGGAAACCTCATCCAGTTCAGGGCTTAATCACTAGATCCAACACCTTACATGCTGAATGCTGAAGATGAGGTTGTTTTTAGACTTTGATGAAACTGATCGCTAAAAGGTATTGGAAGGTATGGAGTTGTTCACGAAAATCTGCATGAGCTTGAGGGCTTAGGGTTAGGTTTGGATTGGGGTTTAAGGTTTAAGGCTTGGCTAGGGTTTAAGTGGTTCACAGTTTTAGCCTTTTGTGTTGGCAATCCTTGTATACGAAGAGCCCTGAATTCACTTTAAGATTTACACTAGACTCTACACATCCTCCAAAATACCATGGAACGCAGAGACAGGACCTATAAAGATATCGTCCTTCCAGCAGGGCGCTTTACGGGTTTCCATTTCAGCGATCTTCCTCAATGTTGAGGCTTCAGAAGTCTGGTGCTTTTGGCGCGTTTTCCGAATGAATTCTGGCAAGGAATCTCACATGGACTACTTCTCAAGGTTGCAGCAGTAATGCCCAAATGGTCTCCTGCTTCGAGTTGTCCACCACGAATGGATGAGATCTTGAGCCGGTTATGCTGTTGATGGTAGAAACTCTGCACCACCCTGTTTTCCCTGACTCCGAATGCGCCGATGAGTTCTTTTAATCTTGAGTGGTGCAGGAGTTCGATTCTATACAGTTCTTTTCCTACGAATGATCATCCCAAGCGTAGCTCCTAGTGGGAACCCCTTTTCCGTGTGGTAGTCAGTGTCTTGACCCAATCCGAACGCCCCCCTGTACCCTGTGCAGGATTGGTTACCTGCATGATGCATAAGTAACGGTGCTAGCCCGATTGCCGGCAGAATGTGCTCCCGTTCCGCAATCCTTCTTAACCCAAGAACCTACGACATGAGCAGCGGGGCTTTTAGAGTAAGAAACTTTGGGAGACCACTTTGAGGTAGGACTGTTGGACCTTTGATTTTCAGACAGAAACCCACTGGATTGATTTCCAGCAAAGAAAAGAAGTTGCGAATGCCTGGGACAGGTGGGATTCGGGCAGGGCTCTTCGTCAAGTTGGACTTGTTGCGGATTCGGGGTCGCAATTACTGCAGGGTGCTTTTCGGGCAGGGCTCACAAGCTTAGCAAGTTCCTATGTGAGAGTAGGCTTGCACGTGGTTTTGAGTGTTCCTTTCGACTGTAACTTGCCTTGCGATGAACAGTCCCTACATGAAGATTCCATGTTAGTTAGTATATTGCTCGTCCCTAGATATGGGTTCCTCCCAGGGTACGGGTGCCTGGTGAAGCTTCCCGTTTCGGGAACCCTAAACTTTACACCCTACAGCGAGGCAATCGGGCTCCATATGTAGTTGTAGTACTCTCTCTTGGGTCCCGAGCGTAACAGGTAGCCCTGTTCTGAGAAGCCCTGGACTGCAAGCTCTCCAACCCAGCCCTGAACATGAAGCAAATCCCAAACCCAAACCTCAATCATCAAACTTTGAGTTCTGAACCCTGCATTCCAATCACTCAGGTTCCTATGTAGGATTCGGCCCTAAACCCTTCAGGGCCTAGGATTCGTCTTCAACTTGTCATGGGATCTTCGCAACTTCACCATACCCAAAGCATCTTAAGGCCCTTGAATTCATCATGGCCTAAAAAACCCAAACCTCCAAAATCTGATGCTGTAAGCCCTATAATCTCTGAAGCCTAGACGTTGCGGCTTCAGAGCTGTACACACAATCTACTGTTAGCAACCTGCAATCTTAGCTTGTTTGGCTGAGCAGGCGCCACAATGCGGCACACGATGGACGGCTTTCTGAGGGATTGTGGGTGACATGGGCGGCTCATGCATGTATATATGTATGCATGTATGTATGTATAGATAGATCGATAGGTAGATAGATAGATAGCCAGGCACTCGCAGACAGAATGCTTAGATTAGACATGTGCTGTATGTCGGGACCACATAATCTGGCTTCAACATTTGTGGGCTGCATGGGGCATGGGGTATGTACCGGGAGCGCATGTTCTCGATTGGGACCGCAAGAATCCGGAACTTGCCCTTTGACAACCAAGGACGAAGAAAGCAACAAGGCCACTGTAATTTGCAACAGACGCCTCTTTGAGGGGCTCTTACATCTGCCGTAGCGTTTCTAAGCATGAAATTGTGTGGTCTTCCTGAGCATTGATAGCGATCACAAGGGAAGCTGGTAATCAGATTTAGGTCCCTAGAGACTCGCATTATACCGCCATTGTTTCTAAACACTGATAGCTGAGCCCTCCAACAGGGAGGTACAGTGCGAAGCCGCTGAACTTAGAGAGTTTCTTGGGGGAAGCTTCACCTTGGCCACCGGGCTTAGGGTCAGGGGCGGAGGCGGAGGCAATATAGTTTCCCAGGCCCGGCATGGACCCACAACTCATTGCATGTAGCTCAGTCTGGCCCGCACTTCAGGAGAAAAGACTTCCTTGCTGCTTGCGTGGTTGTCCAAAATGGGTTTGGGTTCAAAGAAAGGGACAGAAGAAGAAACAGCCAAGTTTGTCTTGCATTCTGTGCATGGCTGTATATCGGTCTCCTATACTGATCCACATCATGATCCTGGCGAACCTCAGTAGGCTTGGCCTGAAACCTGCCATTCCAGTTCCCAAACCTCAGACCCTTATGTCCATGATATAGTCTAGGAGTATTTGCGCAGCCTGGCCTAGCCTCCGCAAGACAGACCGTGAGTGAAGACATGTTGCCCTGGCTTATAGGATCACATGCCTGTCTAATGACATTGGTTTAAAGTGAAAGTGTTTAGGGTCTAGATTACGGTTTTAGGCGGCAAGGAGCTTTTCTCGAAAGTATGTTTGCTTTGCAGAAAGGAGTGCGACATGTTTGGTGAATACATAGCGAGATGCTGAAACTTCACATCAGATGCACTTCCCGCACCAGGGTAAAGGAGCTGTGGCTGAACATGGATCTTTGCACAAACTGATATGCAATCCAGTTGCAATCTGTAGTCGCGTGCCCTAAAGCTGTCTAGACTCTCTGAAGCTCGCATGGATTCTCTTTGTAGCCTCCATACATTCATAAGGCCCGCTTCCGGTCTCCTGTTTTAAACAATGCTGCATGATTTCCCAGTGCCCAGAATCATAACCCAAAGCCTGCTACAAAAAACCTTCAAGTCCTGGAGGTCAGCATCCATACGCCCAATCTCAAACCTTGAATCACTCCTTCCTTATACACTGAGCCCAAAAACCCTGAGCTTTTCAAGTGACCTCCTAAACCCTGCCTCCCAATCCACTCAAACCATAAAGCCTAATCCCCTAAAACCCTAAAAACCCGAAGCCTTAAAGCCCTAAAACCCTAAAGCCCGAAGGCCCCATATGTCCCGTACACAACCCTTTGTTCTAACTTAGGGATCCCTACATACATGTTCCCGGCTGCCCAGGGCCGCCAGGCTGAAGAGCTTGAACACTCGCTACGGCACACAGCTCCTGGTGAGTTGGAGGGCCCAGTGGTTTTTAGGGGTTTCGGACTCAGGGTTTATGGAGAGGGCTTTAGCATTTGGGTCTAATGTTGAAGGGTTATAAGATTCAGAAAGATCAGGGGTCAGGGCTCGGGGGGGGTGCACGTGGAGATTCATAGTCGTTATATTTGGGGTTTTGACCCTTGAGTGGGTCTTTCACTTTTAGGCTTCTTAAGCTTGAGAGTCGGGAGGGCATTGTAGGGCTCAGGCATTATGGTGTAATTAGCTGCTGGGGAGTGGGGCGGCCCACTGGGCCTTGGGGTGGATACCGAAACACTGCCACAACCCTGTACTACGACCTTCTGTAACTGGTGGGGGGGACCCCAACGCCGCTGTAAAGTTTTTGGGTGGAATCGCCACTTGTGGCGCCAACTGGCTGAAATGCGGCTTACCGATATGAGTACACCAACAAAAACCCCCACTGGAGTGTAGGCTAAAACAGTAGCCATAGGTTTTGATCCAGCGCCTGTTCGGGTCAGAAGTTTCTTTACTTCAGGGTAAACCTTAGGGTGCTTTGGGTATGGAAGGTCAGCGAGAGTGCACGCTTAGGCTGAAGCGGGCGGGGTCTTGGCTCGGATCCACTAGGTTGTGGACCGGACCTGGGGGTGTTTAAGTTTGGGGGTATGCGAAACCGCAATGCGCAGCCCCTAGCTCGAACAACCCTGCCTGAACCCTGAACCCTAAAGCCCGAAACCCTGCGCACAACTCCTAAGCTCGCAGGCTGGAATCCAAAACCCCTTAGATGTAGTTGTTTGTGAGACATCCCAGAGGAGGGCCGCAACAGCGCTATAGAAATCCTAGAAGTATCGTTGCTGAGAGGCCGGGATCTAGGATGTAGCGGGAATGGTTTGGGCCTGAGGAAAGAGGGCAAGTTCTGGTTTTTGGGGGGCTCCCGTCAGTTTTTTTGGTGGATCTTACAGTGATAAACTTAATGCTTATGTTTAATCCGCTTGCCACCCAAGCAATACCTCCCATAAAAGCCCTCTTCACACACCACCCTACACCCAACCCCTAAGCCTTGAACCCTGGAAATTAAGTTCTGAACCTACGTAAACTCTGAATCAGGCAGTTCAGTCTTGACTCAAGTCCCTGCTCAGGTGGAGAGACTCTACAGTCCAGCATCGGGGAACTCTTCGTAGCTCGGACCATTGGCAAGCGCGGAGCTTGGTGGCAGCGTAGCTTTCAGGAATTAGTTGCGCCTTCGAGAAGTGCATGAGATGAAAAACATACCGAAGCACTCAAGCTCCAAGCCCTGAGCCCTAAACCTCTAAGCCAGACTCCTGAAGCCTAAACCTCTTAATTTCTGGGTTAAGCGCAAAACCTTGAGTTCCTTGAAGCCTAACACTTTACACCCGAAGCTCAGCCAAGGCGATACTTGTAGGCCTTAATGCTGGTTTAAGAGGGGGTTAGGAGTGAATACCAGTCTGATGTGTATAAAGGAAAACCTGGGGTTCCCTTTGGGTGGAGGGGACGTAGGGTGGTGCAGGATTTTAACACTCTCGCATAGCAAGATAACAGGGCTCCATTCGAGGATTGTATAGGAGGTTTTCTAAAAAAATCACTTCCCCACCCGCCCTATAAGCACCGGTACAGTAAGTCAGCAAGCGCAGATCCGGGTGAGCCAGGAATCTCCTGATTGCTGGCCATTCCTGACCTGACCTCCAAGTTGAAGACTAGAATGTTTGAAGACTAGAATGTGAGGCAAAATTTGTGACCCAAGGCTTCTACAAGACATTTTTTATGAACAAGAACGAAACCTTAACCCACTGAACCCTAAGTGTCCAGGCTCGTTTTGAAGGGTCGCACTACGCCGACCCACACACTGGAGGTGATTGGCCGGAGAGGCATTGCTGGTGTTGGGCACGGTGGGGGATGAGGGCTTGACCCCCCCCAACTAGTGTGCGACCCTGTATATGGCACCCTCTGTAATAAAGGACAGCAGTCTATGGGTCCACTTTAGTTGCGGGGAGGGTGGGGCCTGGGATCACACATTTAGGTTTCAGGTTTTGCGACTTAGGGTTTGGGGCTCAAGGTCAAGAGCTTTGTTCTTTTTGGGTTATGGATGCTGAGGGTGAGGTGGGTATGACTTAATGTTGGGGCTTGATAACGATACTAGACCCCCTGAAGTAAAAACAGGCCCTATTTAGTTCAGGGCGGAACCCTCCAAACAAATTTGGGTCGAAGTTAAGTGAATTCAATAGGACCAGGGTTTCCGGGCTCGGTAGCTCACGTAAATGGATTGTAAATTGAAATCCATAGGCCCTCAACCAAATTTTGTTTTCAGTAATCAGGGAGTGGTGGATAATTTTGGTAGGAAATTACCCTCGCTAATCGGGATTCAACATTGTGGTGTCTAGGCTTTCGGGTAGTGATTTGGGAGTGAACGAGATGATGGGTAAGTTGCAGAGTGGGGCTTGCTGGGTCCTATCCTCTACAACTTTAGCACTATGGCTTTCACATGCTTGAACAGGCTCCTAGGACAAACAAACAAGGGCTGCGGTTTGGGAATTCGGGATTTGAGATGTCTGGGGCGTAGGAGCTGCGTGCTAGCGGCCCCGGGTGTATGAACTAACTCACGAGGTGGGAGCAAATGGAGGTGAAGGAAATGGCCACATGGGGTCCCCCTTATATGCTGCCATCTATTGGCATGCTTACCCCCGCTGCACCAGCACTATGAAGAACTTCCAAACAAGGGGTTGGGCGTTCTTCCACTCCTCAACCCATACTTTCATCTTTCTCAGTCAGCCGCTGCCGTTTAGTATTCAGTGTCTGGTTGGAATGCATTGTGTGGGGCTACGGGCGTTGACACGCGTTTGCGCTAATGGTATGGTGTGGGTCATCTGACTCCCGGGCTGTTCGGGTTTGTGGAATAATGAGTTCCCTATCCCACACACGCAAATGGTTGTGAGGAGTGAGCAGCATATTTCCTGGAGCTGAAAATCCCCAGGCCCAAGCCTGCAAGATGTAGCACACCTTCCCAGGCATCAGAAAGAAGATGCTGAGAACCTTTTCGTATTGGGTTTCTGATCTCTACAGAACCACATTCTTATTCCCTACAGCAAAGCACAATGCTTTAAAGCCACAACGCCAACCCATGTTTGATGGTGGTAGACACCCTCGAGTAGTAAATGGGTCCCCTTCAGGACCCTACTCATGATGAGTCTGTTAAAGTATTGGCATCCTGCAGATCCTAGATTGGGGTTAAGGGTTCGTAGGGCCGTCGCCGGGTCTCTTTTGGGAAAATGCTCGCAGTTCGCTGGGGATCCATTCCTTCCTAAGCCAGAGGCAAGAATGCAGGGCCCGATTCCCAGATGTCTCGTATCACGTGTTGAGTGCCTGAAGTTACATACCATCCCCAACCAGAGACTCCAGAATTTTTAGCCTTGAACCGCTGTCCTTTAGGTCCTGCTCCCTGACCCGTACGTCATGGACCCTGAACCTTTTTCAAAACAAAAATTCTCCATAAGCCAGCAAGAAGAAACCCTGAACTCCAAAAATGCCCCACCCCCTGCACAGGCCAGATCCCGCAGGACTTGGAACAAGCAGCGGAGCCCCAGCCTCAGCAACCCCATGACGGCCGTGCGCAACCATTGTGCGTAGTGGGTTAGTTAGTGAAGGGTTAGGTCTCTAAATAGCTCAGAGCAGGTACCATCTATAGCCTTTAGGGCCCAAAGTAGGATGGGCTTGAGGCTTAGGGTTGCGGTGAGAGTAGGCCTTGAAGTTTGCGAATTCCAGGCAGAATATGAGGTCCGGGCTCTGGGGGTCGAGGCCTATACTAGACGCAGGAGCTTGAAGTTTTCCGGTTCAGGGTTTTGGGAGATGGGATTGAGGTTTTGGTCATGGTGTGTTTGAAGGTTACATGGACCAGGGTTCATAGTTTAGGTCGTCAGAGTCTTTACGTCCTCACCAATCCCCACAACAAATGGAGGCGGAAAACATGCGCCGGGAAGTGGCGTGTCTTTCAGTGGGGGGATCAAAGTGGCGTAATTAGGCACTGGGGTTACAAAGGAACTTCTTGTTATCATAACGAAGGTTTCTCCTTTCAAGTCAGAAGGGTTTCGTTTCACACGATATAGGACTTTAAACGGTCAAGGGCTTTCCGTAATCCAGGCAGCACATCACAAAGCAAAAGCGGAAATCCGGAAGTCTGAACGCTAACTTCAAAGTCCCAACCTGAAGGGCGCCTTCAACCTTGATCGAATACCTCACCCTGGCCCCAAGAAGCCTTGAGTAGGCATCCTGAAACCATCAACTACGAACCCGGAACCTTCATCCCGACCAAAAGCAAAGACCCAACCATCGCCATCCTTACACGTGAACCTTTTGAGTTCCACGATCGCAGGCGAGCCCCACCGTCAGAATCTGGTGCCCCAAATCTTGTCTAGCCTTCCCGTACCTCTTATTCTCTCTTAGGTTTCACGAGAACGGCTTTACACTTTTTTCAGAGGGCCGCTTCGAAGAAGCAAAGGCGCTTTGGGCGGTTTGAGCTTGGACTTACGGTTCTTTGGGCTTAATTGGTTATTAAAGCTTACTTGGAGGTCCGTTGTAATTATAACCTACTTAGTAACTGTAGTTATAACCCAATTATATCTAGGGTAACTATGATTATGGGACTCATGTTTAGGCTATAACTACAGTTACTAAGTAGGTTATAAGTACAATGGACCTCCAAGTATTCAAGAGGGAACAGGCACAGGTAGGGATTGTGGCTGGATATAAGGGGATGAAGGCTACAAGTGTAGGAAGTATAGGGCTCAGGGACGGAGGCTTGCAAGACCCTATGGGTCTAGGTTCACAATCTAGGGTTGGGAGATGAGGTTCTTGTGTTTACCGGATTCAGGCAAGAGGGTCCGGAGCTTCGTGCCTTCGAAGTGTGTGATATTGCAAAAGTACGTCGTATCCCGTGCGCACCACGTAAGGCCCCGTAATCGCAGTATTCATTGCCCTTGCTCAGTTTCATGCCGGCTTAAGCCAGATTGTCTATCAGATCAACCGTAAACGTGCTGTCAAGCAAGAATAAGATCCACCCTGTAATCAGCTAGCTAACCCAAGCTCAGTGCAACAATACAGCAAGATACGCTGCGGGACAAAGACCTGAGCGCGAATAGGCTTCGGAAAGGCGTGTATTCCGGGCACCAAGCCCTGCATCAACTTTCATCATAATCTCAAATTCGAAAGTCCCCTTTTAGCCCTACTTGTTCCCTCCAACCACAGATTCGAAGGCCGTACAGTAAATCCCTCAAGTCTAACATTGAATGCTTCTCCCTAAGCCATTATTTACATGTCGCTAAGCCCTTCAATGCACCAGAAAGTCTTCAAACGATGACTTCCTGAAGCGAAAACTCCCAGACAGGTTCCCCAACCCTCAAGCAGTGCTGGAGTCGCAGGCCCTCTTTGAACAAGCGAACACAGTTTTCTGTGAGTACGACGAGGGGGCGGTTCCCCAGGACTGCCAGGCTAGGATTTACCTTAAGCCTCCAATGAAGTTCCTTTTCGGGTTGTATTCGTTTGTTCGCGAAGATCCTTCTCAGCACTTCTGAAAACTGCATCACATAGTAGAGTCTAGGTGGGGTTTGGGTTTCCGCAAAAATATTGAGTTCGGAGAGGATGTGAGGCTCCTTAGCTTTCACAACTGGCGTGGCAATTTTACTGGGAGCCGTTTGTAGACCAGCCCAACCCCCTAAACCCGTAAACCTGTACCCTTATCCCAGAACTTTTGAACTTTCCCCAAACCATCTTGTTGTCTGAGCCTGAATCACTAAGCCTAAGCCTTAATCTCTGCAGACGACCGTCCCACAGGCCCCAGGCTGAGGGTTTATTTAGCATTGGTTACCCCACGCCCCAAAAAAGGATGTAGAATCAGATTCCCTGACCTGACCTGTGCATCGAAGAGAGGTTGCTACAAGTCTTGTAAGGGATCCTTTTAGATCCTGGTGGAGGGGCGGGGGTCAGGCAGCTTTTGGCGGTAGGGAGCAAGTAGTTTATGGCTTCCCAAAAGTTTGCTAGGCATCCTCAAGTGTTGCTAACACAGAATCTGGCCTCTAAGCAAGAACAGTGTGATGGCAGGACAAGCCCTCATCGCTCTTGTGCGACATGTGCCATATGCACCGCGGCCGGCAGAAAAGGTGCAGTAAGAACCCCTGGGTAAGGGCTACTACCTCAAACGTCAGCTGTCCTGTGCAAGGGCCATCACCTCCTCAAACAGGGGCACCGCCAGCTTCAGAACTTCAAGTCTAGAATTCCAGACCACACGTAAACCTTTGCAAACCTACCTGTGCCAAAGGGGGATTGGGAGATTGAACATGGGAATGATAATAGAGGCATACATATATTTGGGGCTTGTGGGGAACTCAAGAAGCAGTCTTGTGCCTGTTGCCAGAGCATTCAGTTGTCAGATCACATACCCAGATTCCCTCCGCAATAAGTATCCTTATCGAACCTGCATGACCAGAAGATACGGAGTTAGTTGCTCTTGGGGTCTGGAGAAGGGATAGGCGGGTTGAGGTGTGACGCTCCCGCTCAGAGCTGCACCCCTGCTCAGAAGATGTCAAGCCGAGGTACATCAAGAACCCACCCCCCATGGACAAATGGGATGGATCGGAGCACTTGAATAAGAAGGCGCCAGCAATACCATCGCTGGAGTTTCTTTCATTCTGGGGGAGCAGCAGGAAGGTTGGGGATTTTGTCAGGGCCTATAGTGTACAGAGGCCTCGGAGATTTTATTTGTTGAGGGCTTGAAGGTTCAAGTTAACATTTCCTCAACCTCTCCCAATCTTCCGTGCAACAGTACCTTCCAGGGCTGCCCCGCGACCATTGTAGTGTTCAGCAGACAAGTTTACATTGTGAGTTCTTCACGACTAGCTAGCAGTTTCTGCAGCTTGCACTCTTTAGCTTCATGGTGACGGCATGGACGTTAAAACATCTTTACACCAAAGTCTCCGCGATGTTTCCGAGAGGTTCGGCAAGTTGGGAAGTTTGTGGACAAGTGCACCCAAACCCTAGCGTTTACACCCGGTCAATATCATCCAACCAGTCAAGGCGGGCACGAGCATTCATGATAGAGGAACCCCGGTGCCAGCTTTGCATGTCGCCACTCCGGCGAGTTGAAGCGGTAAAAGATTTTCTCCATCAAGTAGTGGAAGTCTTCTTACCTTCCAGCATCTTAAGCTCAACTTCATCTGAGGATCAGAATAGTTACAGGGCTTCAGGACCCTGAACCCTAGACTGTTTGTGCATCCCTTGGTCAGGGGCTAATTATTTATGGATGACAAAGACAGTTTGCAGTGGTCTATGGCTCCACCATTCTTGGGCCTTTGTCGGGGCTTAGAGACGTGGGCTTCCAGAAACATAGGGTTTTTGCGGGAGTCCCGACGATCACGTTTAGTAATTTGGACGCACAAAGAGAAAGGGGGCCGAAACTAAAAATTGAGTTTTGAAGCCTTCCCTATAGCTCTCTTGATTCTGACACGTATCCTCACCAAAAAAACATGGAACCTCATATTGGCCCCTTTCTGCAGGCACAGTAGTACATGTAGGCCCCATTTGGGCTTAGGTGGAGGGTACACGCCGCCTTCCACCACCCCAACCTTCAGCCGCTAAACCTTAAACACACATCCTCAAACCAAAGCTACCTAATCAACAAACCCTAAACTGCAAAGCCTCCAGCCCGAAACCCCAAACGCCACGTCCTCATTAAGCCTGATGGGCTTTCAACATCATCTGAGCTCGGAGCTTGTGGTTCAGGCTTCAGGGTGTAGGGCTAGGGCCTATACAAGGCTCCTGTACATATACTAGTTTGTTCATGGCCCACCATCATCTTGCACAAAAGCCCTACAAACCTCAACCCTGCACCTCGAACCTTTGACCCTGAAGTGGCTATTTAAACCTTCAACATCTTAAATCGTACCCTAAACCATGAGTCCTAAATCCTAAATCCCAAACCCTACTTGGTTGCCACCGGACAGGCCTGGTCTTGAGCAAGTTTGTTCTTTTGGAGGTCACAGCACGCAAGCACTTCTGTGTCCCGGGGTTCAAGAAGTTAGGATTTCGGGTTCAGGGTGGAATTTAGGGCTCTCTTTTCGGGGGAGCCAAGAAGCTAGGTGTGCAGAGTGCAAGGGTTCAAGGTTTTAGATTTGGAGGCTGTTGGGGCCTGCCGTTAGGGCTTAGGGTTTGGGGGGTTTAGGTTCAGAGCTCAGCCTTCAGCAGTGTCAGGGTTTACACAGCCTAGATTTTAGGATTTGGGGTTTGCAGCCGCAGTTGGAGAAGTCTGATTAAAAGCTGATGGCGATGATGTGGTCTTGAAGCCAACCTCTCAAGATTCAATATAACCCCAATATACTATAGTAGTTTCCATTTTATTTTCCATTATCCCTATATAACCCCAACATCCCTATATAACCCCAATATCCCTATATAACCCCAATATCCCTATATAACCCATATAACCCAATACACTATAGGCCTGACCCGCCAGTCCTGAGAAATGCCCGCCAAAAGTGGAGGGATTGTGGGCGAATACATGCTGTGTAGGAAAGGGCCCCTTTTGGGCTTCTCCCAGTTTCTCACTTTTGTGGGTCTTCATAGAGCCCCTTCTTGGGCTTCTCCTAGTTTCTCACTGTTGTGGGTCTTCATGCAGGGAGCGTAACCCTTTGACCCTAGTCTTGACGCCACAGCCTCAGCCCGCAATTGAATTGTGGCGCAAACGGAAAACCCGTTGTATCGATTGAGTGGAACTTTTGGTTTCGGGTCAGGGTTCTAGTCAGTTCGAGTTCCGGAAGTCATGGTCTCCAGGGAATTGACATAGCTAGAACTCATCATTTGCCACGACAGCCAAGTTAAAGTAGGTTGAGGGGCACGGATGTCAACTGCTTGCACAGTGCACGTGGGAGCACGTGGCGCCACCCCACTTTCCCGAACAAGTGTGCTTGGAAACCATGTGGGAAAAAGATGTTTTAAGCCAGCAACCAACCTTGATCAGTGCTCAACACGTGCTGTTCATGGCCGTTTCACTTGAAGTTAGCGGGTTGAAAGACGCACAGGCAGGCAGAGAAACGTACCAAGCGTTCGCGATGGATAGGCATAGCTCCAAGGGTGCAAGTACCAAAGTATAGCATAAACTTGAGCCCCAACTGAGTTCCTGAATAGACACTTTTCAGCCTAAGTGCATGCTGTTTGAATACTTGGACCTTGGTAGCGCATCGTACTAACCAAGCTCTGGGATAAGTCAAATTCGAGGTTTAGGGTTTAGGGCTTAGGTTTCATGGATTTCTATTGTTTGATTCTCAGGGTGACAGCTGCGCAATCCTCCAGGGTACTGCCAGTACCACTCTGGATAGTCAAAATCCAGCTCGATCCCAAAACCCTAAACTCAAAACCCTAAACCCAAAACCCAAACCCCTAAACCCTAAACCCTTATACCTAAAAACTTAAGGATTATCATGACACCTTTAGATGAGTCCTTCAGGACGGTCTCCATCAACAAAATGAAAAAATATTGACATTTCATATGCGCCATAGTCTAAACTCCTTAAAGGGGGGTTATATAGGGGATTACATAGGGGGTATTTTAGGGGCTTATAAGGGAGATACTAGGAGTGTAGACTACAGGTCTTATAATCTTCAGAAGATTAGCCGATGGAACCCCGTGTCCTACTTGGGGGCTCGACAAGGTGTGTGGGTCTGTGAGGTTGTATAAAGCTGGGTGAGCTATGTTAAGGGAATGACAAGCAGGAGAATAGCCGCAGCTACAATTTAGTGTGTCGAAAAAGTTCCAAGTACCAGGAGGCAGGTTGCCATGAAACGGCAAACAGCAGAACGCATTGGTCCCTTACAGGCCCCTGAAGTCTAGATCTGCTGTACTCTCAACAGCACAGCTCTGAACCTTGTGTAGTACCTAAGATGCCCTTTTCTGGCAAGTCATTGCTGTTCAAGCATGTCCCA
Source organism: Symbiodinium pilosum (assembly GCA_905231905.1). Classification (NCBI taxonomy): domain Eukaryota; class Dinophyceae; order Suessiales; family Symbiodiniaceae; genus Symbiodinium; species Symbiodinium pilosum. The sequence continues at coordinate 20,081 of CAJNIZ010047070.1, read as the reverse complement.
GAGGCAACACTAGGAAGCTGCTTGATGCATCGGGCAGGTATTGGGAGCTCATACTGCGGGGGAGTTTGAAAAAAGGAGAGGCTCTTAACAGGCGCTTCGCTGATTGTCCTCCCCCCAGCATGTGGACCCTGCTGAGGAAACCTGTCATTCTTGCAAACCCTGGGTCGTAAATCCTCTCCAGCCTGAAGCACTCGAAGAGCTTGCGAACCCCATAGAGCAAAAGCATGTTCCTAAACGCTATAACGCATCAACCCCTCAAGCCTTAAGCCCTGAACGCCTGCTTTTGAGCGTCTTGCCCGCTGTTTCTTCCTGGTGCCGCGTACTTGGAGGGGCGGGGCTACTTGGAGTTCTTAAAGATCATAGTGATCTCGCATAGCCTCAAACCGAACAATGCTTTGTTTGGGAATTACCTGTACTGGGCTTCATGGCAGGTCAGTGGCTCATCTTTATTTGGCCAGAGCATTTTTTTAAACCCATGGTAGGCCACCCTGACTTCCTCTAGATACGAAGGTACGTAACCAGGTTGCAGTGACAAGTACCATCTGGGTTACCCCAAGGGCTGAATGAAAGAAGGATTCTAAAAGTACCCCGGGAATCATGCGGAGAATCTCAGGCAAAACCCAACCCCAAGCCCACAAGCTTAGACTCCAAACCTGGAATCATCAATCGGAAAACCCTCAAAAGCCCTGGCGTCCATTCCCTCTTCCTCAGCCTCAATGCATTCAACAGGGGGAGAGTTTTGAGTACACCAAAAGCTGAAAGCCACTTATGTCTGAGGGGCTCAAAAGCAGTCCTCAACGCAAAAACCCTAAGCCCTGTAGGGTTTGGGGTTTAGCACGTAGGCTTTCCACCCTAAGTTAAAGCCCTAACCCTGAAACCCCAAATCCCTTTCTACACGGCACCCGGGAGTTTTCGACGGAAGCCTCGCGCCGACCGCAGGAAAAGCAAGCAAAGCCATCAGCCATCGGGCTTACAGTGTGCAGTGTAGGGTTTCTGCACGCCTTTAAGGTTTAGGGACTTACGGACTTTGAAGGCAAGGTTCTTGCTATCAACCACCCGTGTGAGGAGGGTTTGAAATGCGCTCAACCCCATCCAGGGTGTATCGGAGCTTCAGTATGGAATTGCGAGAACAATCTTGGACAAGTTGTCCTTCTCTTGTGGCTTGGGACTTGACTGCGTATCCTCGACCTAAAGGCTATTATTTCGCTTGGGATGTAGCCAGGATCCAGGTGTTGCGGTCTTTGAGGTCTTTGCAAAGCACAGCTGCTTCTAATTGGGCTTATACTGGGCTTCTAGTCTACTGGAACTCCCCTAACTGGACTTAAACACTTGACTTCAATGGTGCGGTAGGTAGCGGTTTTTACCCCACTTATAGTCGGTAACCGGTGGATGCAGGAGTATCTGTGAGAGGGTATGTATGCAGATGCCCTAGCCCCTTGTTGGCGTCCGTGGTTCATGAATAGCGTTCGCTGGTTGCTCATGTGATGCTTTCTTAAGGTTTAAAGATGGCACACTAGACTCCAAAATCCTAAGGCCCCAAATAGTGTTGGTTGGTTTTGGCAGAGCATGGCTTTGCAAAGAACGTGACGGCGAGGGCGCTGGCATGATCAATGTGAAGACACCCAGATACGTCTTAATGTTTAGGTTTTTAGGTATAGTGCCTGGCAGAGTTTAGAGTTTAGGATCTGGAGGCTGAGCAAGGACCCAGCCTGTGCAAGGGATACCAGAACTGGCCCGAATCCGCCCCGAATTCTGTGGAGCTGAATGATGAAAACATTCTGAAGCATGGCTTGTTTTTAGGGAGCATGGGAGTCTTACTTGCTGATGAGGTATGGTAGCTACCTGGTAGCAGGTACGCGCAAAGGAAGTCAACAGCTTTGCGAACCGTCTACGGAGGGCCAGAGTGCCTAACTGGTAACGCTTCCCAAACATTGCATGCTGCAAATTGCTACAGCCAGAGTCCCAAGCTCGTATCCAGTTATTGGATAGGGCCTGAAGTTCTTATAACCAAGCCCCACTCTCGTCCCAGCAATCCGCAGTCCCTTGCTTGACCTTTTGTCAGTCTCCTCCCTTAACCACGACACAGACACCTCCTGATGGCAAATCTGCTTCCCTCACAGACTTACACTATAGCGGAAATATGGGGCTACCGGTATGTGAATAAATAGACATCCATGTTATTCCTTATGCAACCCACAGATTGGCTCATCCATGCCTTCACCTCCTACTACCCGGTGCCAGTGTGCTAGCCCACTTTTTTCGAGGACCAGGACGGGAGCCCGCTGGGCCCTAAGCTGAAACGCTAAGCCTTACGAATAGCCTCCAATATACTTTTGCCGCTTGACTTCAAGAACACCAGCGCCGCATTGTTATGAAGAGCACCGCCTACAAACTCGAAGATGTAGAGGAATCCATGATCAGAATGAAAGCCTAGACCCTCGACCCTAGACCTTAATTTTGAATCAAAAGACCATGCCAGCCCCTTTACCCCTGCCATTGTGACATGGCAAAGGGGTCGCATCGACTTTGGGTTCTGTCTCGAAATGAGGGTCTCCTATAAGAATCACATGGAGTGTAGGGTTTGGGGTCAGGGTAAGGCATGTCAAGGTTGGGGGATTACTTGACAGACCTGGAATCACGAAACATAGGATGGCCTCATCACGATTTGATCTGAGATCTATAGCAGTCCTGAAGACATGGTGACCGGCGCCAGCCCCTCAAGAAGCCAGGTGTCCCTTAAGGCAGGGCGTGGAGCTTGCATGCAGGGCTCGTTGGCGAGCTAAAGCCGAGCCATCCCCAATTCTGAATATGCCCAATCTAAACTAGTAGTTGCCTCCATACATATATTTATGTTTAGTACCACAGGGTGGGAGTGGGGTGGGTCTTGCATTACAGGAAGGAAAGTAGTTTCTCTAAGTCTTACGTAGGCCCCCTATCTCTCAGAAGAGGACTTTATGTGGATCGTATGTAAGGGAAACTCGACACCCAAAATGGTTTCAAGTACTGTAAGAGCCTAATTCTATCTTCCTCGTGAGGCTTAGGTATTCTTTCATCGGGTTCGTCCATCCAGGCGACCAGTGGTATCTATCTGTGCTGTTTTGAAGGTCCATTGCAAGCATTGGAAGGGATTCTGCAGAATGCAGAGATTTGAAGGCCGAAGTGGTAGAGTTGTGGTGTGTTGCAGGGGTCTCCAGTATAGCTCGTAAGTAGAAACACGTGAAGCTTCTGATTTCAGCAACCTCCAGATAATAGGGGCTGGTTTGACGTGTTTCTTCTAAGCCCCTCCTTATAACATCAGGCTAATTATAAAGCCCTACAAAATAATTTGTAGATGGCCACAAAACCTACCCTAGATAATGCCTTTTCTGCCTTCTCATTTTGAGACAATCCATTTAGTGTGGAACCGCAGCTGCCGGCACAAAGCGAAACACAAAAGTCCGCATCAGGCCTGACTGCCATCCCGCCTCCATGTCCATGGTCCATGGTCATGACCAGAGAAGTGGTTATATAGGGGTTATACTGAGATAATGTAAAAGAACATGGAAACTACTATAGTACATTGGGGTTATGTTGTGATAATGGAAAAATTGAGACTACTCCTGCCTTCATGGTCATCACCAGAGAGCGGTTGTTGTTAAGGAACTTAATTTAACTTACTATATTGGGGCGTAATCTGGTGTTTAGGGTTCAGGGTTTAGGGTATATAATCCTCCTATAATGGAGAATCAAATGTTTAGACCGTAGCTCAATCCCGACTCCATGATTATCACCAAAAATGAAATACAAACAAGAGCCCCAGAAGACCCCAAACTAGGCGTTTCTGCATGCCCCGGACCAGATCATGGCAGATGCAGGAAATCTTGGTGGCCTACCCTACGCCCTAAACCCTCAAAACAAAACAGACTTACAATACTTGGGGTTCCTATTTCCATTTCCTTCATCCTGAATCTCAAAAACGTAAAATCTCAAAAGCTGAATGACGTCCCTAAACCCTCCGGAAAGTGTAACCAACCCTCAAGCCTAGAGCCTTAAGCAATCTGAGCTATAATTGCAGTTTGGGAGCTCTGCAGGGGTTTTCACCATGAACGCAGCCTGGAGGTTGCAGTTCGGTGACTGCCTCATTATAGTCTTGGGCCAATAGTTTGCCTAGTTTTGGGGGATCCAGGTACCCTAACCTGCAACGCTTCACTTCAACCCTGAACCTGGAATTAACTATAGACCCTCACAGCCTTGAGCCTTGGGAAGTTGTTTGAACAGTCGTTTTGTCCTGACAAATAGTTCTGGCACCTTACCGAGACCATCTCGACGAGCAACCACAAATTCATAAAACTTAGCTGGAAATTGTTCATGCAGAGCCCTCCCGCTACACCACGCGCCTGTTCATGTGAAGCAAAGAATCGACAGCCCTTTCCCCTAAACCGTGTTCTAATCCCATGAAGCCTTGAACCTTGAAGTTGGGTGGAGCCACCCCAAAGCTAATCGCCATAGCAACTTCCGAAGTACCAGGTAGATATACAGGACCAGTTTTTCAGAATCAGGTCTGCAGGGCTCGGGGTAGACCAGCATTTTAGGACATACTTGATCACGTTCGTTCCTTCCATCTTTTTAAGAAAGCTCCAATTTGTGACACGGAGCATGCTGCCAGGGGCCATTGTCACAAGTATTGCTACAGGGTCAAATCAGAGGACGCATGACACTTAGAGGTACCATAGTAGATAAAACACGTTGTCTGATTGGGCTCCCAATAGCATAGAAGAATAATTTGTGAGCCAACGTTTTTAAAGATGTTACAGACAGGATGATCGTGTTTTAGCCTGGTCTGGCACGAAGACTTTCCTCCTTTTCCAAACTCAGACTGCCGCATCATCGCTCTCATTTTGTTTCTTCTTAGGACTTTAGCTGCAACCTGAAACCCTGAAAGCTGGAGTTCCGACTTCAGGTCTTACTCATATGGAAATCCAAGGGTTTGCGACTATAGCTGCTCAGGCAAAAACCCCAACCCCATAAATCCTGAACACCTTAAACCCCAAACCCTGAACCTCAATTCTGAAAAAAATCCAGCAGCGGCGTCCCCGGGTTGGGCTCAGAGTTTCAGCGTAGCAGTGGCCATGGCTTCCTCTCCTGTAGCCATGGAGGCCTTTGGGGTTCAGGGTCTGAGGGGATACTTTGTGTGTGTATATGGATACGTATAGGTATATGCGGGCATGGGCATAATTGCGTAAACGTACACAAATGTTGATACGTATGTCAAGAGTTCACATCCGTACAAGGGCACCTCTACACTTTAACGTAGAGGCCTTGAGATCCGTAACACCAGTGCGGAGTGTAGCAAGACCAACAAGCAAAAAGGCAATAGCAACGCAACAAAATATCCCAGAACCACGAACATAGAGAAATGCATCCAAATCGGATGCTTCAATTTGGCATGCGCAGAGGACACGTGTTCGTTTCTGACAAACGGGAGCATGGGAGGCCACTGTCTCTGCAGTAAGAACCCTACGCGAAGACATAGCCTTGTCAGAGACTGGCCTTGAGCACCAATTCGTTAACCATAAGCCGTGCCAGCTGCTCCACCACCAGAAATGCAAGAGTCATCCACCCAAAACTAGGCCTCCGGAATTGCATTCTCAAGAGACACGACGAGTGGCAGTTTCAATGTTGCCTAGAGTGGCCTAGACTCTTATGAAAACAACTGAAGATAAGATTTTAGTTGCCAAGCCCTGTCTTTATTGTGAGTACGCAGGTTTTGCCCCAAACTTGACAGCCCCCATTAGAACGTGCTGCGACAAGGAGCCACAAACGACAGAGGTTGAAGCGCCGAAGGCCCTTTGGAAGCCTTGTGTTCAGCAGGGCTTCAGGGGTTTAGGGGCTTCTTGGGGTTTAAGGGGTTTCAGGGTGCTTGACGGGGGTTGAGAGGGCGGGCCTGAGGAATCCGCAAAGCCTTCTTCCCTTCAGACCATTCCACAAGCTCGATTGGGGACAGGCTTCCCACGGACAAACGGTGTGGTTGAGGCGAGCCGAACTGGTTTGGGTTTCAGGGCCTAGGGATTTTGAATTCCCAAATTTGGGAGGCCGGCCAGGTCGCAGGTAGTCCTGAAGCAGGACTCCTTTTTGATCCCCTCATAATCCTACATCATATATCCCTCCCTCCACAACGAGGCTTTCTTGCGGACCCATCATCAGCCTGTCGTCCCTGTACCTTTACCAGGCCCTTAAACGGACCCCCAAGTCTTGGGGCACCCCCATATGAGGCAGTCTGGGATCAGATGCCAAGAAAGCCCCTTGTCCACTACCTATTATGCTGTTTATGCAGCAGGGAGGATCTGCTGGGTTGGCAATGTGGCCCCGAATATGTCCAGTTGTCGATCAATAGGGATCTTGGTTTGGACAGTCCGCCGTGAGAGGAAGTGTGATGGTGCAAGGCTCAGGAGAAAGAACCTAGTGCAAAAGCCCAAAGAAGTACCAATATTTTCCCTTATGCCTTATCTGACAATAGTATAACGTACCCCCCAAACCTGATTCTAATGGTTTGGCCCTCTACGCGAGGCCTCTCAGGGTTATGGCCGGACACAACTTTGGTGTCCGCACGCCGCATGCGGACTGGGCAAGCCAGCGAGAAACTTGCCCTCGGATAGATATCCACTGTGTAGAGATATTCTTCCACAAGTTGACAGCTATTTGGTCCCTGGATATGCCGATACCGCTTTGATGGACGCAAGTTTGCATGGAACAGTAATACACTAAAGTTATTCAAAACAACATGAGTGGGCCTAGGTTCGCGTTGACTTCGTCCGTGATTCCCAAATCCTGAACCCCTCCAAACCCATGTTCACTCCTTGCACTCTGCCTCAAGCAGCCGAGCATGATGGCAGGAAACCGCACCGGCAGAGCAGCAAGAGCCTGCAGAGTCCCGTGCTCAGGAGTTGGGGACCACCATTGCTGGGAGTATGTAAGCAGATTGCATAAACACAGACTGATGGAGAATCAAATGGACATGAAATTGGAGTGTGAAATGGAAATTGGGAGAATATGAGGATTTCGAGACGAGACTCGGGCGACAGGGTTGTGAGATTACAGGGTGTAGGGTTTCAGGTAGGGGGTTAGGGCGTAGACGTTCCAGCTTCGAACTCAAAGTTCGGTAGCAGTGACTATAGCTTAGTAGGATGCTTAGAAATAGTCCTACTACAACAGAGGTGTGGACATGGGGTGGAGGTTTGGGGGCCCATTCAGCAATCTGGCCTCAAGTTCTAAAGCCTTAACAGGAACCAGCACATGAGAATTCAATGCCGCGGGAGGGTTTCCATTTTTCTCGGGTCAAGCATATGGTGTGTTGAAATCAATGTACACAGTGCTGTGGCTCCCCGTGTGAGTCTACACATTGGCGTTTGGTTTGGGCGGGTTCAGGATGTGGCGTTAAGTGTGAGGGTTTAGGAGATAGGCATTGGGACTGCAGGACCACCAAGTTTAACATTGCACCGCGCAAAGTAATTCTTGTCAAGCTTTGCAACCCCGATCCCAAACTGAGAACCCTACACCTTGAAAACAAATTCCCAAACTGTACCCACTAAACCCAAATCAAAGCTACTACACGTCCTCTAATCTTTCTGTTTCAGCCTCGATCCCCAAATCCTTGATCAACAAGGTCTAGCTATCCTATTTCAAACGCTCGTTACAGGCACAACCAACCAATGCAACCCTATAGTAGGCGCTGTCAATGCGCATCCCCATCAACTTAGGATTTTCCCGAGCCAGCGTCCGTGTTCCTCTGCAGCAGAGCCCAGAACCACACGGGAATCGCCACACATCCCGCGGATCTCGAAGGGTCCCATATTTTTTGATGACCCGAATTGAAACCAAAGCCTTGAACTATCAGTCTGCGCCGAACGACTGCTGATTGGGTTTTGGGGAGTGAGGACTTCAGGATATGGGCATTAGGGAGTTTAGGGAGAAAGCCTTCAACCCGGCACCTGAACTGTACTAAGGCACGATGCCTTCATGTTCCCATTCGCGCTGAAGGCTACAGATCTGCGAACAGAGGACAGCAGTGGCCTTCTGGGTGTGAATGCGTTGATGCGAGGATTTTTCTTGGATGTAACGGTCCCCTCTGTTTGGGCTCCACAAAACTTTTTGAAACTAACAATTATGTGAGCGCTTCTCAAGACAATGTCTATGCAGTGCCTACCAGAGACCGTTGTAGACCCAGTGGTAATCCCATCTAAGCTTGCGGGTTGCAATGAAAGCCAGCTTGACACAGCTTGTATTCGAGCGTACGACCCTACAGGATCATACTTTCCATAGATAGGAAGCTCCAATGCAGGCCCAATGTATCTTCCAAAAGCCATTCTAACTGGCTTGGCAGCTTAAGGCTCACGAGTCGTAGGTTGCAGGCTTTCTTAGCTTTACGTCGTGAAGTCTCAAGCTTTACGGCTGAGTTTGGACATAAAGGTCTGCAATTCATAGCTAGCCGGTGTCCATTTAGACTGAAGGCTTGGGTCCAGGGTGTCCGGCTAAGTCTTCGTCGTTGAAGCTGGGTACTTGAAAAAAGTAGCTTACGCAGTTGCGCGCGCAAGTTCAGAATACTGTTAGCGCGTTTCTACCAACATCTATGCATCTATAGGGACAAGGACATCTGTGTCGTGCCGGACTCCATGTGCTCAGCAGGGACACGGGAGAATGGGTGTTATTTGCAGACTATGAGCAGCCATGATTCATCTCCTCGGTAGCCAAAACAATCTTTATACAGCTGCAACCCAAAGCCCCAATTAGGCTTGAAGGCCGGAACCCCAACTACTCAGCTGTGCAGGTCCCTATAGCCCTTACATAACCGCTATCAACGCCGTACAGGGACCCTCTGCTGGACTTTTTTAGTATTGGTCCAGTGGTCTGCTGACAAGGAGTCCTCGGACGAAGAGGATGAGGACACGGATGGGCCCGCTGATCAGGCCTGCTGTTTTACAGACTTTTTTTGGGTAAATGATTTGGGGAGTGTAGCATGGACATCCTTAGTAGGTGTATATGTGGGTTTCCTCTTGAGGCAACCAGAAATTCACATCCACATCCCGCCTTATGTTTTCGACGAGGTGTGGGGCTCCACAACAGTAGGGACTTGGAATTGCAGGGTGCATGGATGTAAGGTTGCGGGGTTCCACTGCGGAGGTGTTAAGTCTTTCACAAAGACTTTGGGATTTACCAGGTTTCGGTTGTTGACTGAGCGGTCTAGGTTTGAGGGTTTAGGAGTTTTGGGCTTTAGCCGTAGGGTTCAGATGTTTGGGTATTGGGGAGGTGAAGTGGCAAAGCGAGGGGCCATGTGGTTACTCAGGTTCGTGAAAAAGACTGCTTGCAGATTGTTCCGGTTTTGAGCAGGAGCCCTCTCACGTATGTACCTTGAACGTGAGGTACACACAACAGGTATTAAGCTCCAAAGCAAGATCTGATTACTGGATACTTCGACAGGGTTTGGTTTTGCTGCCGCTGCCTCTGCCAAACCCAAGCACTCAAAGTCCCCCATATAGGACTATACACTTCAAGCACCAGACCAAAAACCGTGACCCCTAACCCTAACCCTGAGTGGTAATCTTCTCGTGAATCTCTAACCGGTGCCGTGAACCTTCAGCTGTTGCAAGTCCCAGCAACTTCTCAGCTGAGAAAACAGTGGGCCAGTTGCGTAGTGACAGCATGCGGGGTCTTCTTGCAATACTTTGATATTCGTGCGCTTGTATACCGCTGCTCTGCTTTTGCGAGAGAGTTTTGTTTCATTTGTGTCAGAGACAACAGGTGCCAACAAAGGCGCAAGAAACATCCCTGTGCGCAGGGGAAATCTTGCAGCATCATCTATGTACCCTACACCCTGGGAATTACAGTAAGTGCCGATGTCAAGTAGCGCAGACTTCCTCTAGCCACAGGTGCCACAGAATAGTCCAAGCCCCAGGCTCAGGCCCAGATCCCCCAAACCTGGACATTGACAAAATCCGTTTATACCTACTCCCTACTCTTCCCAATCTCCAGAATTACGTTTCGAGAATGGAATTGCTGAAAAGTTACCTAGTTTGTTTTGCTAGGCCCTGGTCGGGAAGCCTCAAGTCCTGAACCCTCATCTTACACCCCGACCCCAAACCTCAACTTCCAAGCCCTAAGCCTGAAATCCTAAACCGTCCCGTAGCTTTCGGCAGGGCATGCTCTCCTCCGTCTACCAGACGAAGGTCTGCCTGGCTTGAAGATACGAGGGTTACTTCGAGAGAGCGGGAGAAGCATAGTGTAAGGTTGAGGATTTGAGATTCAGAGTTGTTTAGGGCTTCAGGGTGTAAGGGTTTAAGGGAGTTTTGAAAAGCCTCAGGGCTCACATGTATGGCCGAGTACATCAGGGGATAGAGAGGCTGGCGAATGACGGTTTAGTGTCGACTCACCCTCCAAGACACTTGCCAAGGGCTTCTGGCAGAAGCGCATGTCAGATGCTTGATTCCGTTGGCGTTCCTGAGTCAAAGACTATACTATACAGACAATCCACAAGTCCGACAAGACTTCAATAAACTCCCGTAATCTTAATTGTTAACGTGAGGCTTAAACCATATCCTCACAGGTCCGGAAAAGGATCACCTTGATTCTCATGCGCAGTACAGGGCTTAGTAGGGCAGTTGGAGCAGGTGTCAACCCTAATCCTAAAGCCTAAGCCTGCACTCTAAACCTTCCGCCCCTACAGCCTAATCCCTACACCCTAGGCCCTAAACCTTAAGCCTGAAATCCTAGCCCTAAATCCTGGGCACTGAGCTCGTTGGCGCATCAGATGTTCTCGGATCCTGAAGAGTACGAGAAGTGGAAATCTCGGGGCTGGCGAGCCCGGGACTCGGCCTTGCTGCTTGGGGGTTTTGGGGTGTAGGGATTAAGGTATTAGGGTATTGATTAGGGTGTTATGGCATTAGGGTTTAGGGTTTATAGGGTCTATAGGGTTTATTGGCTCAGGTGTTATAGGGTTTAGGGGTTACAGGGTTTAGGCGTTGTCTAGAGAGATGTAAGGGTTCTATGCGGGATATGTATATAAGGTTTTTGGGTGCTTAAGCTGCTCAGGGTTATAGGGCAGCATCAAATGGGACAAGAACATGGAACATGAAATGGAACCCACCGCGTGATGCAGGGTTTACGGGTTCTATAATAAAGGATGTATGCATGTATGCATGTATAGGGATAAACAGGGTTGTGTAGAGATATACAGGGGTATATAGGGAGTGGAACACAAAATGGCAACTGCTCTATTCCGGGGGGGCGGAGGTGCTAATGACATGCAAACTACTCAATGTCATGTGGTTATGAAGGATGTTCCCCCAATAACTAAGACATGGAAGATGACATAGAAAGTTGCGTGCTTATGGGGATATGCGGGGTTTCGGGGTTTAGGCTTTGATTAGTGTTTTGTCTAGGTTTGGAATTGGGGGTTTGGGATGTGGGGTTACGGTTGCTGGAGTTCGAGTTGAGGATTACAATGCTTAGGTTTGTGGGCCTGTAGGGTTGAATGGGGTTTCCAAGTATCCAAAGTGCTCCACCCAAAGGTAGGGCTTGTATACGGGGCATTCCCAACAGTATGGGCCTCTGCTTTTTTGCTCCTTTGCGTCGAAGGGATCCCAGACATGGACTGCACGTGTCAGCATTGCAAAAAGAGCTTCCTCCAAACGATTTCATGTGGACGGCGCCTTAGGCGCAAGTTTTTGCTTGGTCTTGCGGGGGTGAAGAAGTTAGGAATTTCTGATTTTAGTAGGGCACTCGGTTGTAGATTTTAGATTTTCGATAAAGGATGTACTTTACATGGCTTGAAAAAAGCTGACCTCATTATTCTATTCCTTGGACCCTAAACCCTAAACCTAACCATCAAGCCCCCAAACATGGTACCCAGGGATTTTCAAGAATGACTGCTCTTGCTTTGCTTACTGCCGCGCTAGTGCTGCGTAGTAATACTAGGTAAGAGTGTGGCTTTGATGGAGTGTGAGGTCAAGACTTTTCCAAAGTCCGTGCTAGAGTGCGTGTGTAGACCTTTAAGCCATAAGCCTTGACTCCCCCAAAATTCAAAACGAACGTCCCAACCCACAGAAGCCCCAACCTAATGCAGCATCGGAAGCCATAAGCCTTGCAACGAGTTCCCGCAACAATGAACATCCCACCGCCCACAGTACTGAGTACACTCTTGAGGCACAGACATGGGAGCAGCTGATTAAAACCCAATCGATCCTACACACTAAGCCTCGCACCCCTGAAAAAAGCTCACTGTTCCAGCGAGTTCAGGCTGTTCAGTGCTGTGGCGGGGCTCTGTTGGTCCTCGTACAACTGACACGTTGTGGGCAGAATGCCTGTAGAATTGGGTGTTTTGTTGCCTATGTGGTTTTGAGAGGCTAAGGGGATTCGCCAAAATAGCATTGTAGTGGTTGCCATGTGTAGTTTCCTGTAAAACTTCCGTTTTTGGGGTTGTGTCCATTAACTTTGGGAAGCATGTTCGCCAACCGGAAGACACCATTCAAGACTTTGTTTTCGGATTCCCCAGACATTGTACACTGCACAGCACATGATAGTTGTCGGGCCTAGGTCGAAGGGAATGGGTTCGGTTAGATGATCCCCTTGCCCAGCAGTGTACAACAGGAATACAACCGGATGCCATTACTTTTAGCGTTTTGATTTGAGGCCTCATCCTTACACTTTCGTGGACATGGTGTTCACCTAAGGTATGGAACTTGTGTCTAGGCCTGGCGATGAGGTTTAGGGCTTTAGGATTTGCATCGCCCCAATACATTGTGTTTGCAATAAACCCCTACAACGAGGTCAACGCTTTAAGGTTTAGGATTTGGGCGGCCGATGCCTTAGGGTTCAGGATTCAGGCTTGAGTAATTAGAATGATGGGGTTCTTTTTTGAAGGTTCGGGTGCCAGCATCTGTCTTTTTCCGCTCCCTTCAGGGAAACGGGGAAGATATTACAGTCAGACCTCAACTGTCAACCTTTTGGAGGCCGCGGCAAGGCGCTCCTGTTTTTTTGTGGAGATGGCGATTGTAAGAGGATGACTGGAGACTGGGGCTAGCTAGCTTTGTTAGGGGTTTGGGGTGAAGTACTTGCAGAATTAATGTTATTGACTTCCTGGAGCTTATTGCAGATTTACAAAGGGGCTTACCAGCATATTAACTGATTATGCAGTAAACCAAAGATCATGGATCTGCGTAATTGATTGAAGACGTTGCTCGTCGGTCAGGGCACCTCAGCTGCTGTCGTTGAAAAGACTTGGGTGCATAAACTGTGGTGCAGGGGTTCTGTAGCACCAAGATCATTTGCTTAAGTTCTCCTTGCAGTAGGGTAGGTCTTGGACGCCCCTGCTTTCAAAGTTTGATTTCCAGGATGCCACCTATTTTCGAAAATGCCTCTTACCGCACATACCACCCAAGTACAGGACAACAAACTAAGCGACCCGACCTTCTGAGCGATTCCACAAGATGATTCCGCCCCAAGCGAGACTTCTTCCCACATGCTGAACCTTTGAAGTGGGCCTCTGCTGCTAAACATATTCGCAATTACTCGCATGTTCTGTAGACACGAGGCAAATGTGGGAGTTTCGAAGGTGAGGGGATGGTTTGGCATAATATGATTTTTCTACACCTTGATCTGCAAGACCCTAGCGCCTGACTTCTTCCAAGCTTGCCGAACACGAAGCCCTGAGCCATGTGGTGTTTTCGATAGTATTCATAGGAAAAGATGGGGAAGTAGTATCGGCATGCTCGCGCCAGGCCCTAATCTTTGACGAGATGGATTGAGACCGGCTGTGGGCAAAGAATTGCCCGAGTCTCACGAGACGCGCCGAATCGATCATGGGCGAGTTGTTTCCGTGGTGCTCGGAAAGATTTAAGCGTACAAGGCTTGGCTTGCCAACTGAAAAGCAGTATCTACGCAAAGCCACAAAACCAAAAAATCGTTGTTTAAGCGCCTACAGCGTTAGACCGGGGGTAACAAGTTGCCTTTTCCCAGCATGACTGGCAGTATTCCTTGAGATTCCTGCAAGGCCAGTTGTCGGATTTATGGTCTCTCTTTGCAAGCGTGTTGCGGCACCGTCTGGGAGTCTCACGAAATAGGGTACTGATGCTCCGAAATCAATGTATCGGAAACATAACTTACTCAAAACCCTCACAATGTAATCAGCAGTTATCTCAGCTCCCTGGACCACCCTAATGTTGAGAATCCCGCATATGACATATGAATTATGAACGTTGAAAATAACTGAATCTGCTTTTGTCGCACAGCAATGGGAGGATAACCGGGCCCCATGTACTGCAACATGAAAGCCAATTTCTGTTCACAACATTTGGAAAACCAAAAGAATCGAAGTTCGACATCTAACGAGCCAGAATGGAAATTATCAGAAGCCGATCTAGTCGCGAATCACGACAACACATTGCACGGTGTACTGCATGACAACTGGGGCATAGAAACACGACGACCGCGAGCAGCCCGGCCCCCCACATATACAAGGAACGTTGATGGACACCTTTCAGGTTCCATGTGGGTGCTAGTCGAAACTGCGGGTGCGATACTAAGAGCATTGTACTACACAGTATCCCGCTCAAGTTGCAAGAGTTCTGAAGACACGACGACCCATTTTGACAGAGAAGCGGGCTAAATCTGACCGGTCCATGTTAGCCGAACAGCCACCGCGGAAACCCCGCAGTCGTCGCCCAGTTCCTAACCGAAGTGTGCAGAGTCCTTCAGACCTAGAAGCCAGGGTGGGGACTGGGGTACGGGGATCTTAAGGGTTGAGTGTTCCTGACCTCAAGGGTTTCGGACCATCAGGAGGACTCTGTAGCAGAGCACATAGCCTGCGCATCCAAGCGCGATGGCGGGCACTAGCAGGCCTGATAGAACCTTGCTAAAGCAGTTTGGAGTTTAGGGATTAGGATTGAGACTTTCGAGTGAAAATTGTAGATGTGAAGACTTGTGTTGTCTGGGCTTTAGAATTTGTATTTGTGTGTTGAGTGTTTGAGTTTACGGGTTGTATTCTTGAATTTAGGGTTGAGTGTTTAGCCCCACTTGTCGTCCTTGAGATCAAGATTGGAATATGGGTTAGTGGCCCTTCAGGAAGGTGGGTGGCGTGCCCAGTAACCCCTGTGTAGTCCCTCATGGCAATACTATGAAGAGTCTACATCCGCTCCCCCACTCAACCCTGAAGCACTAGAAAAATGATTACGGTGGCGCAACAGCACATGTGCTCAGGGGTGAGGCTACGCCTGAAGTCTTACGTGTCGTGGTTGATGTGAGGTTATTATGCAATAGGAATAGTGGGTTCTCATTGTTCAGGGTCGGTGACCAGTAGCAGTGAACTGGGTCTTCCTTGCTGAGCAAGGTCTGGGATGTAGAATGATCCAAGCTGAAAAGCCCTTAGCCTCAGATGCATAACTTGCATCCTCTAAGCGTAGTCATCTCGCGCTAGGACCTCAAGAAAGCCCTGACTGAGATCCCAGACCTTGCCTTGAGGCAGACCTAGTGTATGATTATTTGGGCATGCACCAGCATCAGTGCCCCTGCACGCATGCAACAAAAGCATCTTGCACGAAACAGGAGCGTGTGCCTTTGGTGCATGCCTGTCTGACTTAGTGCCGCTGATATGCCCTGCCGTCCTCCAGCAGACAGTGGCGCGTTCGGGTGCTCGAAAATGCTGCGCTGCACAGCAGGCTAGTTCATGAGAGGGGGAGCAGGAGGCATCGGGGTTTTCAATGCTGAAGCCACCTCAACTGCCTCCAAAGCCCCAGAGATGCAGTTGCTTAGGGTTCAGCGTCTAGATTCCGAGGCTCCAGGGTGTTCAGGGTTTTGGGGTTAACAAAATGAGGGTCTCGAGGTGTAGGGATTAGGGCTCAGGGTTTAAAGAGAGTTGTGTTGGGGTTCAGGAGGTCTTTAAGCCATTCGAGGGTTGGGTTTTCAGGATTGAGGGCTGCAGGGTTTAGGGTTGATCTTCGTGTTTTCTCCAGTTTTGAGGATACTACCAGATGTTCATACTGGGTGCTGCCTTCTTCTCAACAAAGAGCACCCCATGATGAAACAGAGGCCCTCCATTTCGTAGCTCTAGTATACAAGGTTGTCCAGCTTGACGCTGGTGACAGCAACAGATACTAATTAATCAAAATGGCGGGTCTCACATGTTCCGGTCCGAGGGTGTGGGCAATGGGACAGGTTAGTAGGCCAAGAGAACGTACCAAGTTGTATGATAGCTTGATCAACCCTTGCCAGAATCTTGGGAATATGCCCAGAAAATCTTTCAAGCTCTGTCACCAAGTCTAAGCAGCAGAAATCTAAACGGCTTTCAAGATTATGGTCCTAGATCCCTAGTATAGATGCTATATAGAGTACCTCAAGTAGACGCCAAAGCAATATTGGCATTTCCTTTGATGAAGAACTCCCTACATCCAATCCGTGTAAACCCCTATACAAGCTGGCTTTCCATGTAATATTCTACGTTCTTCCATTTGATTCTGGAACGTTGGCAATTTTTTAGGCTCTGCAGCACATTCTAGATTCTAGACCCCAGCAGTCTCAACCTCCCAAGCTCCAAGCTGTGAACTTTTAAGTTGGAATGATGCACTCTCACCACCCCGTGACCCCAAACTCCTAAGCTTTTAATCGCACACACGTAGTAATACATCAAGTGGTAGCCCGGTAATATGGCATCACATATTTTAGTAGCAAAGTATTATCGGGGTATGGTAAGTTGATCGCAAAGTAACATCATGCTCCCGCATTATAGTACCACATGACTACAGTAGCTTGGCAATATGCCTTAGCTCTAACTGCTCCCGCGCGTCTCCCCGCGGTGGCCGCATGTCATCCTTGCCGTCCACGAGGCCGGCAACTGTGGCCCCTTGCTGGCAGCGTTAGCGGGTCCAGGTACACACATATGCATATGCATTTATCGTATGCATACGTATATGGGGTATCCTCAGAGTCCCCATAAGAAGGATTCCAGTTTGTTGGGGGCTCATTCCGAAAACCCTCCCATGGTATATACAGGTTCAATAGCAAGAGCATCAGAACCCCTTCAGGCCCATGAGACATAGCAAAGGGGACATGGACCCTTTGGGCGTAAGGTTGAAGATAGAGATCTTGCACCACTGAAGATACGCAAATATTCCCCTCCTTGATTTTAAACCCCCCAAGCTTCAAATATTGAATGTTCCCATTGGGGCTTTCTTTCATATTTGGGGAAGGGGATTCCTGTGATTCATAGACAGGATTTATTCCGCGCTTAGCCTCGAAGCTTTCCAGTTTGCAGGGATCTAAAGATCGAGCTAGGGGGCTTAGCGTCCTAAGCCCCAAAACAGCTGTCAAGGCTGGTCTGTTGTTTCAGGGATGTAGGCGTTAGGGATATGAGCTATAGTCTCAACTCCTAGTATCCCCATGAATAAGCCTATAGTACTCCCCTATATAATCCCCTGTATAAATCCCTTTAAGCACATTTGACTATACCTCATGTAGAGGTTTCCAGAAATTTGAGTTCCTCTGCCTTCTATCCAAACCCTCAACTCCAAAAGCTCCAAAGCGTTTGAACCACATGTGAGCTGTAGCCTAATAAACTCCCTAAAGGGGTGATATAGGGGAGTATTCTAGGGTTTATTAAGAGGGATAGTAGGAGTCTGGACTATAGCTCATTTAGATGTGGAAAATTCGGGCTTCTAGACAAACAGAACCAGAATGGATTGTGTTGCACTAGTTCGAGAAACTCCCAGACAAACAGGAAAGCTATGTCTCTTAACTCGTCACAGATTTCCAATTCAAAAAGCCCCCAAACCAGATTCAAATCAATTAGGCGCCTAGCCGGGGGATTAGCATTTATTGGGCTAAAACATTAAGTTGTAGGTAATCCCGAGACTGCAGCAAGGTTCGACAAAGACAACCAACCCTTTGCTCTTGGCCACCTGGCCGCACACTTTGGCGTCTAGGGTTTAGGTTTAAGGTTGGGGCTTGAAGTCTTACAATCCAAAGAATATAGAGGTACATATGTACGTATGTGAATATGTATGTATACATAATGTGTATATGTACATATGTATAGATGTAGATATTCATATACGTATGTACGTATATGCGTACTGACACGACAAGAAACACGAGCTGGGGGTCTTTGTTTTGTAGGGGTGTAAACATACGTAAGCATGCGTAAACATACGCAAATACGCGAATATGTACTCATACGTAGAAACACACACACAGAAAGAGAGAGAGAGAGCGCGAGCGAGGGATGCTTGTGATGGATCAATGTCTCTGATTTCGAAGCTTAGGATTTAGGAGCCCTTGATAAGCCCATGCCCCCGCCAGCCTAGTTTTCAAGCAAATGTGCGAAATTGTCAGGAAGGATCATTATCGGAACGTAGCGTGTAGTTCCTGATCCATGCACAGGATATCTCACGCCCTGGGTCAAATCCCCAGTTCCAAGCATGAAAACTTCTAAATGCCAAGAGATTGTCCAGAAGGATGACACGCATGGGGCCGAAGCGCGGGGAAAATCACGATCATCTCAGTCTCCTAGAGTGAAGAGCTTGGTGGCATGTAACAGGCATCTGGGGGATCTCATACTTACATGTCTTCAGACTCCCGATAGGGTTCTCTTCATGGAGTTCCCTGCGGGTGTCCTCAGGAGGAGTTTTGTGGCAGACATACAAAGACAGACACAAAATGTGAAGAGTTCCAACAAGCTCACCCCTGCTTGTAGCAGCTATTTAAAACGTGTAAGAGCGTCAATTGTTGACTTGCTTCCGGGTGGTCAACCTACGCCCCAAACTTTCAACCCTACCTGCACCCATAGGGGCCAGCTTTTGAAGATTGTCTGCGGCGAACCTCAAATTTCGGTCAGATGCCAAAACACCGAACACCTTCAGCGTGAAGCCTAAGCAGAGTCCAGCCAATAAGTATGTGATTAGTCTTACAGGTAACTTTGACGCCTTAAAGCATCAAGCCTAGCTCTAAGCTTGAACTTCAATCTCCAACCGCAAGGCGTGGATCCCTCTTCCGATTGACTAGGTCATTGTTGGGCACAGTTCGTAAGTAAGGAGCATCCTAAAAGCCTAAGGACGAACATAGATTTTGGTTTCACCAGTCTCCCAATGAGGAATTTTTCAGATCCTGAATACAGCATTGATCCCAGACTGTTCGAAATAAAAAGGTGTCATGAGTCGCTTCGCGGAGCTGTTTGCGGGCACTGCGTTTGTCGCGCCACTCGGATGGCAGGGTGTTTAGGGTTGAGGATTCAGGGTTTAGAGTCAATCACCAGAGAGAGCGCGAATTGAGCCAGTGGCCTAGACAGTGCGAATATGTTTTTAAGGCATATTCTGCAGCAGCTACATAAACGTTCTTGTGCGGGTGGACATGCGGGCCTCCATCTTAGAGTGTAGGGCAGGCTTTTTTACCAGGTTGCCTGTTTCTTACTGCTCACCGTCTTACGTGTCTATATGTCTTTGGCATAGACCTGCATACTGAGATCTTGTTATGGTAGTTCTAAGTCGCTCGCTGATGACGTTCAATAAGCAAACGCAAAACAGCTACCTCGACCTTGCGTCAACGCTTCCCCTGCAGAAATTCTATGTCATGTCCTTCCCTCCTACCAGTCAGGGTGATAGAAGGAGTTTTGAGGAGCCTGTATTTGAGGTTTGCACTACATGGCACGACGCTCAGCTAGCGTAGGACACATTGAGGTTTGCCCCGGGATCATTTGTGTGGCTTTCGAGTTTTGTATAGAGTATACAGGTTGTGCGAGCACCTCCGAGAAGTTGTAAAGCCTTCTAAGCTTTCGTCCCTTAAGCCAACAGTCAATTAGCCCTGACCGCTTGGCCCTTGAATTCTTGAAGCCTTGACCTCGAATCCTAAACCCAAGCCCCCTAAAACCC
>CAJNIZ010047069.1:9713-20724 GCA_905231905.1 Symbiodinium pilosum | reverse complement strand
CCTTTGAAAAAAAAAACATGGCCCCCTTAACTCTCTGCACCCTAAACCCGACGCCCTAAACCCTGAACCCTAAACCCCTCCTCCAGAATCGCGGCGAAAGCCCCGCGAGAAGATTGGATCGCGCTGACGCCTTTCCTTGGGTCTTACGGGTCAGGGCCCTAAGTCTTGAACCCGAAACTCCTATAGTGTTTAAGGTTTAGGGTACGTCCCCCTTAAGTAGAGGTAATATTAGGATTCTATTGGGATTATCTGGGGATAATGGAAAAGAAAATGGAAACTACTACAATGGGTTATCAAGGGTTTAGGGTTTAGGGTCTATAGTCCCCCTTAAGTAGATAGAATATGGCTTTTGGGTATATCATAATAAGATCCCCATATACCCCATATTCTATCTACTTAAGGGGGACTATAAATCCTAAACCCTAAACCCTAAATAACCCGTATGTAAACCCACTAAGGTGACCTTTGGGGGCCTTTGGCTGGGGATTCAAGGCTCAAACCCTAGGGCATCAGGGTGTGGAGTTCAGGGACTTATGGCCTAGGGTTAGGGTGTTTTTTGGCTTAGGCCTAGGGCTTAGGGGCTTTCTTTAGGTTCAGCAAAGCGCCTTGCTAGGTTGTGAGTGTCGGAATGAGGTTATAGGGTTGAGGGTGGAAGATCCAAACCCAATCAAACCCTAAACCCAAAGCCTGAAGCCCGAAAACCCTTAGCCCAAAACCCAAACTCCAGACCTGAAACCCTCAGCGTAAACCCTACATCCCCTAAACCGCTACGTATATGGATGTTCCCAGTGTCCGCTTCATGTTCCATGTTTTTGTCTATTTGTTTCGCAATTGTTGTTGAAATAGTGCCTCGATGTGAACCCCTGAAAATAACTATATAATCCATTTGAATGGACCCTGAAACTACAGAAGCCGGAAAACCTTGCACCCTAAATCCTGAAACCTTAAACCAGTGAACCCTAAAATCTTCATGCCTCAAACCCTGACCCTAATCTTTTCTAATATACCTATCTCTCAACCTTAAACCCCGAACCCTTATCTCTAAACGGTAAAGCCTAAATCCTAATCCTTTAAACCTATATAACCCCTGTACAACCCCTTTACAGCCCTATGTAACCCTTCGGTACCCCTTGTACAACGCCCCCAAAAAAACCCTGCATAACCCCCTTAAACGGACCTTTCCACCCTAAACCCTAAACCCTAAATCCTAAACCCTGAACCCTTGAACCGTAAACCCTAAACCCTAAATCCTAAACCCTAGTTTGAACCGTAGCTCAGGTCTTCCTGAACACTGTCGCTATCTCCACCGAAATCCGGATAGCCCCAGGTGACCTTGGTCATTAGGGGTTTTAGGGTTTAGGGTTTTGGGCTTAGGGTCTAGGGTTTAGGGCTTGGGATTTACTGCCAGGGCTTATACCGGGATTATATAGGGATATATAAAGGTTTGTAGGGGTTATATCAGGCTCACGGGGCTAGAGCCCCAGGAATGAGGGAATCAAACGGAAAAGAAAATCGAAACGGAATCAACAGTGGTTTGTATATGGTTTAGGGTTTAGGGTGACTTACCTATGGCTAGGGGGAAGAGATGGAAACTACAATGTTATTGGGGATAGGGTGGGGCTACAACCCTAAACCCTAAAGCGAGTATAAGGATCCGTTCCTTCATCCTTGCTAACTACATGGTAGGCGCTGCGCTTTCACCAGGTAGACTTGAAGTTAGGGTTGAGGGATTAGGTATTCAGGATTTGAGCTTTCAGGTTTTCGAGTTTAGGGTTCCAAGGTCTCAGAGATTTTCTTCCAAGGAAGGGCTTTCAGAAACACAGATATGGGGCTCAGCGCCTTCATCAAGGTTGTTTTGCCGGCAGTCTAGGGATCCGGGGGCTCTTTATCAGCAAGAGATATGACAAAACGCCGTATGAACCTTGTTAGAAGAATAGCTATGAAACCCCAAACCCTAAACCCCAAACCAGAAACCCTAAACCCTGGACGTTCCGGAATGCTCTAGCTTTGCTGCTGCCCCGGCCATAACGACGACCCTGATACTGAGAGTGCAATCATGGCTTCCCCTAATACCTCCCCCCTATACTGCTTGGGTTTTAGGGTTTAGGGTGTAGGGTTTAGGGTTAAGGTTTAGGGGGTTCCTCGTTCGTTAGCCTCAATTTGCCCTAGCTGTCCTTCAGTCGCTTTAACTCAGTGGGAAATCATAGGAGAAGGTAGCTTTCGAAGCCCCAGGCCTTGCACGAGAAACCTAAACCCTAAACCCCCAAACCCTAAGCCCCTAAAGCTTAAACCCCTGAGCCCTAATTAAACCGGGTTCAGGGTCTAGGGTTGAGGGTTTAGAGCAGATCTTGCGGTGCAGCCCTTACGGCTACTGGCTGATGTAGACCCCTTATTAATAAACCCCTCCTAAGGGCTTGAGGTTTAGGCCTTATATAGGCATGATGGAAAAGAAAATGGAGACTACTATAATGACGTTATTATAATTAGGGAGTTATATAGGGGTTATTATAAGATTAGCTATGAATACTCTTCAGGGTTCAGGGCTTAAGGTAAGCCGCTTCAACGCCCTACAGACCCTACCATCCCGCCAATCGGGCTTTATAGGGGTACATAGGGGTTTCATGCTAAAACCTCAGCGCACCCACTATTCAATCCCTGAATCTTAAACCCTAAAGCCCTAAACCCCCCAAACCCTGAATCCTAAATACAAGGCCAAGGAGCCACCGTGCCGTCCCCAAGAAGCGCAGCGAACGCCAGGTCTGTGGCCTCTTCAAAGGGGTTGTGAAGGGGCCTTAGTGTTTAGGGTTCTGGGGCCATATAGGGTTTAGGGTTCTGGGGCTTGCATAGGGTTTAGGGTTAGGGTTAAGCGGCTTCAGGGTTTAGGGTTCTAAGGCCTATATAGGGTTTTGGGATTAGGGATTATGTAGGGTTTTGGGTTTTAGGTTCTGGGGATTATGATAAGATTGTATAAGGGTGTGGGCCTTGGGTTTATAGGCTGCAGGATTTAGGGCTTAGCACCTAGAATTCATGGCATGGGTCTGATGGTTAAGGGCTTAGCGTTCAGGGCTTTGAACTTTAGGGTCTTGAGTTTAGGGTCTCGGTAGTTTATGGGGTCTGGGGTTTAGGGTTTAGCATATGCGTAGTTCTAAAGTCCATGTAAAGGAATTATGCGGAGATCCTTGAGAATTTTCTTAGCGGCTGTTTTGGGATCTATTAAAACTCATATCCCAAATGACGAGGTGATTTGAGTCTAACGTATAAGGTTACTTCGGTGGGTTCCATAGTAAGGTTTAAAGTATTTTGGGGTCTATATTGGGGTCCCGCGATTCATGGAAACCGCCAAATAGGGTTCTGTCGGGATACACCCCCGGCCCGTGGGGCTTATATCGGAATAAATCGTGCGTAGGGATTTGGGTAATTAACCCTAATTAATGATAATAATACTGGAGAATCGCATAGCGAAAAAGGGGCAATGAATGGAAACTGTTGCAGGGGTTGGGGTTACCCAAAAAGTATTACTAAACCCGACAACCCCGACCGGAACCCAAAACCAAACGTCCATCGGCGCAAAAAAACCGAAGTCGCCAAACCCGCAGACTCTACACTCCCGCTCTAATCTAGGCCCACAACCACTAATCCCTAAGCCCCACGCCCCTAAACCCTAAGCCCTAGGCGCCCAAGCCCAAGTCAATGGCCTGAATGCCTTGGACGTCTCTCAGCTGCTCCTTTCTGAGGAATTGGGGTGGGTTTTACGGCAGACAGGAAGCATGTTTATTTGGTAATTGCCTCAAACAGGGTAACCCCAATCTAGAACCCAAAATACTATAGACTGTAGTCCTTATTGTGGAGCTCTAGTAGCTTTTTGTTGTCGTTCAAAAATCACCCCAAAAAGCGTACCTCTAATTTGGGGAACCCACCTTTTGAGCTTCGCGAAGGACTTTTTGGCATACAGAGCTTGGCTTTGTAGATGCTAGAGAAGAAGATTGTGCACAACAGCTTTACGGGTGTTTGTGATGTGCATCCAGGTCACAGATACCTGACCATCTTTGGACCCTCTCACTCTATCTAGAATTCAGCGTCACCGGCCCCAGCGCTTTGGCAGCCTCTGAAAGGTGGCCGAGCAGAAAAAATCCATGGCTTCCCAGGTTTGACAGCTTTGCGGTAGGCCGGTGGGCATTTTCCGATCCCCCAAAGCTATCTCCTGCTCCCTTGCTTGTGTTCTTGCCTGTCGCAGGCATCCCAAGTGTTGCAAAGGCTTCATCATCTTCTACGCTTCGAGTATCCCGAGATCTCCAGTAGCACTTGAGATGTTTTTATTGGGGGTTAGCAGGGCTAAGGAAAAACAATCCCTATATAGAGCCTATATTATATTCCCTTGTTCCCTACTAACAACCAAAAAAAGTGCTACAGCCCTCACAAGCAGGACACTCTCTCTTCCTGACTGGCTTCTGTAACTCAAGTTTGCAAATTGCATCCAGCACTGACCCATTTAGCTCCGCAATCGCGGTCGTTGAGACTTTTGGGAGCTTCCATGGCTAAACCCTAAAACCTAAACCCTGATTTAATCCTAAATGGCTTTTGAAAGCACTGCGAGGCTTAGTGCGTGCTGGCATCTCGGGGCTATCGAACTTCAAGCAATGCCAGCAGATGTAAGTCGTGCCTTCTACACTGCAACAGAAGTTACTGTGAACCACTGAGATCTATCTTTATTCTCGAAATCCTAAACCCTGAAACCTAATCCCTAAACCCTAAATCCTGAAACCCTAAATCCCCTAAATCCCCTAAATAACTTGGTGTTATATAATAGACAAGATCCCCTGAATAAGTGCGGTTATGTAATCCTTTATACCCCTGGACCTAAACCGTGTTGGAAGCTACGTTTGTCATCTGTCAGCTGGGCAGCCTGCGAGACTTCCTCTCAAGACCTGTGTACACCTCCCATCTTCACATGGAATCTCATATGAACTATTTTCTAAACTCCTTAAAGTGGGGTTATGGGGGTTTAGGGTTTAGGGTCTGAACTTCTTCAAGGGGTTGTATAGGGGATTATAGAGGGGACTATTCCAAGGGGTTATTAAGGGGGTACTAGGAGTTTGGACTATTAATTCATATAGCCACAGGCGTAGGGTTTAGGGCAGTAGTCTTCATGGGCCCTTTTTGGGGTTCCATGTTACTTTGGGGGAAGGTTCATCTTCTCCAATGAGATTCTTCAATCATGACCGTGCTGGAAGTTGAACACTCCTAAGCGACATCGAAAGAGCCCTTCACAGGAAATGGACCAAGCCAACCAACACATTTTTGAAGCCCAGAAAGAAAACCAGCACAGGCGACGGTGCGCAGCGGCAAATGCACAAAACCCACCAGCATTGTCAATCATTCAAGCTTTGTTAGAAGAACCGCCGGCTCCTGGACGCAACTGCAATCGCCGCCGAAGTCTGGATGGCCCCAAGTGACCACAGAACCATCCTCTGTTTCTGCTAGTAAAAGTTCGGGTGAAGCCAGTTCCCCTCACAGCACCTGTGACCTAAATAATCCTAAATGTATGTACTAGGACTTCTAACGGCCCTAATACAGCCCCTTTGAGGACAGCTACTGGGAGGGCTAAATGACCCAGGGTTTGGGGTTTAGAGTTCGGGGGTTTTGGCTGAAGTGGACTCCGGGCCCTCAAAAGGGGGATGGAGGCAGGTGGGGCAAAGGATCCCTTTAAAGGAAATGTCCTGTCAAATGCGGTCATTCGTCTCAGTGAAAGACCCTGCGCTTCTAAAGCGTACCTTGGGATAGAATCTGAATTTGGAGGCTTGGGGTTTGAGGAGAGGCTTTCTGAGTACTTCGAAGATTTTGTGGCAAAGTTATGGGGCGTCACTGGCTTTACATAACTTTGCAAGGAAAAGCACGCTATACATATTTGCAAAGCCACGTGACAGTTACGTCAACTTTGCATAGGTTTAGGAGGCATTGCAGACATTTATGGAGCAACACCTGGTATAAAGCCGTGGCAAATGAATTTCAAAACCCAAAGCTTACCAACCCTTACTTTCAAACTGCTTGCGCACTTCAAGCATGCTGGAACACCCCCACCTAAACATTCTGTCTTTCTGGTTTAAGCACGTAAGAACCCTGTAAATTATCTCCATGATTCCTACCTACAAAGCTTCACAGAACCTTGGGTTTGAGGCCCGGGTTTTTGTTGAACCCTATGAAAACCTCCATGCATGCCCCATAACAGCCCACACCGAATAACCCCTAAACCGCCCAAAGCCGCCTGACCAAAACCCAAGTACAGCCATTGCAGGACTTTGTGGCGTATCAACCTCAATTTGGGGTGAAGTCGGGTAAGCTCGCTTTGCTTTGCCCTGCGCTTAGGACTTGAAGGCTCAAGCAGATCTCAGCTTGCCGTGGTGGTGCGAAAACCCCGCAAACCCTGTTATTCACTAAAAACACATGTTCTGGATTTTCAACCCCAAAAAAACCTAAACCCCGGTTTTTTTGGTAGCCTTTACATGGTAGTCTCCCAATAAAAAGAGGACCTTAATATAGACCCCAAACAGACGATTGATCACCTGTATTATGGGTACCCACAAAAAGAACCCTTAATTTGGGGATCCCAACACCCTAAACCCTAAACCCTATATATCATACATCCCTTAGTACCCCTACTTTTCGGAAGCCCGTACATAAACCCTATAGTCCTGAGCCGTACCACCTGTGAATTAAAGCCTTGCCTGAAGAATAATCCAGCTTGCGACTACAGAACTTACGTCTAGCCCTATTGGGCTCTCTTTAAGGGAATCAGAGGGGTTATATGGGCATTACTCAAAAAGTTTCCTAAAAATCACCAGTAAGAACCCTTAGAATCTCCAAATAATCTCTATAGATCCCTTCATGCCCTGGGGGCCGCCTTTTTCGAGCCCTAAACCCTTAACCCTTACGACTTCAACCACTAAACCGTGCATCCCAGTCTAATAGTGTGAGGATTTAATGTTAGGTGAAGGGGAGTGCTACTAGGCTCCTGTGCCCCCAGAACGATTTCAGATCCCTATACATTCCTATATTTTCATGAATATCTCATATCTCCTACATATTCCTATATATTCCCTCTATATTCCCTGTCTTCCTCTATGTCTCTATATTTTCCTAAATATTCCCTGAAGACTCCTATACACGCCTCAAAATTCCTCTATATATATATATATTCCTAGAAGGCCCTGTAAACTCCCTGAGTACTCCATATGTATGCACATATATAGCCCCCATATATTCCTATATATTCCTGCATACTCCCTATATATGTTCCTACACGTACCTATACTTTCCATTATATTCCATACTCCACTATATATATGTATACGTATATATAACAATGTATATATATATATGCATATTTCCGGTATATCCCCATATCGGCCTCTATGTTCCCTATATACTCCATATGTATGTACATATATATGTATATGTTCCCCATATATGGGTGGTTGTCAACAATATGGTCCCTTTTTGGGTAGCCTACATGTTAGGTGCCGTATTATAATAGGGATCCAAAAAGGGACCATAATTTTGACAACCACCCATATATATATATATATGCTACCCCACCCCCAGGTACCCACCCTTTGTGGCCTTCATCAGGAAATTTCTTATCTAATATGTAAGATGAACCCGTGTGTGTGATACGATGATATTCTTTGTTATTAATACGCAGTCAACCCATGAGCTTGGCAGCAGTGAGTCTGAGGAGGCGCGTCACACGTGCCTGAGTGAGTCAAAGCCGGCCTGACAGAGTTTCAGACGTCGGTCTACCTTGTTTTACTGCCTGTGGAGCCTGCTCCTGGACCGCCAGAGCGTAGTCCAGTTCCTCAAACCGACAGGACTGACTGCACGCAGTCGCGCATGCTGTCGCTCACGCTGCCTCATCCAAGATGGGCCGCTTGGCCAAGGCCTCCATCTCCCTGCGGAGAACTTCTCGTTCCTACAAGGCACCCCTTGCTGCTTGGCACTTATGACAGCACAGTGCATCGCGCCTTGGCCTTTGCCTTGGCCTCGGCGGCCTTGATCTTTTTGTTGGCACGCCATTTGGCCTTCCGCTTGGCCTCAGCCTTTCGGAGGTCAGTCAGCTTCGCCTCCGCCGCTTTTTTGGCCTGCCCAGTCAATCACGTATCAGGTTAGTGGCTTTCGTCTCCCTCGTGCTTTCGGAGGCCTTCCAAGCGGCCTCGAACCCTTTTTAGGGCCGACCGCCCCTCTGTTTTTTCTTGTTTTCGCCCTGCTTCTGTTTCCGGCGGGCTTCCAGGGCTGCGCGGGCTTTGGCGGGTTCTTCCTTCCATTCTTTCTTTGCAAGCCTTTTGCTGCCCTTCCTCCCGGCGTGCTTCCTTTCGCCTCCTGGTTTCCGGCTCAGCTTGGCCCGCCTTCAATATAAGCACGTTAAGAGTCTCCCAGCAAACGTAAGACAACCCTGGCCTCGAACTCCTCCTTCTGATAACGGAGCCAGGAGCCTATCAGCGTCTCGAAGGGCTTCAGAGCCTCCAGAGCCTTCATACTCCCTACATATTCCCTATCTCTTCCTATATGTACCTATCAACATATTCCATACTCCAGGTTATATATATATATGCAGAGAGATTCCCTCTACATTCCCATGTAATCCTTTATACTCCCTGTATATTCCTGATGAAACGGTTAAGGTCCCCCCAAATTGGACACCATATATATATATATACACTGACCAATTTAAACCCTAAACCCTGAACCCTAAGCCCTGAATCCTAAGCCCTGAACCCTGAACCCTGAACCCTAAACCCTGAACCCCAAAACCACAAAAAATCCCCACCTTAACCCCACTTTGTAGGAGCGGGGGGTCGCTGCATAGGGCCGCGAAGGCCATGGCGGAGCCCTGGATCCACTGCACACCTGGGGTACCCAAACGGTAGGGCTTAGGGTTTAGGGTATAAGGGTATAAGGTTTAAGGTTTAGGGTACTATAAGGGTCCAGGGCTGAGGGTATAAGGGTTTAGAGCTTGGGGGTTAGGGCTTAGGGTTTAGGGCGTAGGGTTTAGGGTTTGGGTACCCTCTGGGTACCTTTGGGGGCTTACCTTGAAAGGGGGCTTCAGGGGTTATTTAGGTTTGGGGGTGTATACTGGAATATATGGCAGTGTATACGGATATTTGAGAACCATCTAGTCATATAGGGACTGTGTAAAGCTTTCTATATATCGTTTTCTATATATGTAGAGGGGTTTTAAGGATTCTGTGATGAAGGGGATGGCTTTACAGGACGTTTCTAAGGCTCTTGGCTTTGGGTCTTAGAGTTGTGGGTTAGGGGTTTTGGGTTTGGGTTTGGGGGCTTACGGTTTTGGGCTAAGGGGTTTGGAGTTTAGGGCTCAAGGTTTGGGGTTTTGGGGATGGACCATCGCGGCCCAGGCGCCGCTTTCATCCACCACCCCCCATCCCAGATGGGGTCAGCGAGGAGTGTTTGTGTACCCCAACAGCCCAGGCGGGTGCGCGATAGCGTTTACAATTCTATAGATTTATAGAACAAGCTTCAAAAGTCTGCGCATAGGGCTACATAGGGATTACAAAACGGCGATGTAAATAAGGATGATATAAGCATTAAGAAAGGATTGCACTCCATATCATCCATATCATCAAGAAGACAAGCACTCAATCTACAAACCTTACAACACCTCCACCTCCAGCCATAAGCCAGAGACAATACACACTAAACCCGAAATCTTTAAACCTAGCAAAATCCCTAGGCATTGTACTCGAAACGCTGAATCGCCCTACATCGCTAGACCTTATCCTCGAAGCCCTTCCGCTTTGAAAGTTCTTTTGGTGCCACCACAGAGACCTTGTAGCTCGTCTTGAAGGCTGCTGCAATCGCCACCATTCCTACAGCTTTGGGGGGGGCTTTGGGTAGGATTTGAGTTTTGAAGATTAGTGTTTTGGGATTAGAGTTTAGGATTTTGAAGTTGAGGGTTTAGCGTTGACGAGAAGGGGGTGTTCAGGCTTTTTTGGGGCGGAGGAGGGCTTTGGGGTTGAGGGCGCTGGCATGGGGAATGCGAAGCCCTAAACCCTGGTGTAGCGCATTCCGTATGAGATCATTGCGCACCCTGTCTGTAACCCTAATCGCAAGAAGACTTTTGTCATCGCTTCCCTAGTACAGTAGGAGTGTTGGGGCATCTTTACATGTGTATGTATATACATATCATATGTCATGTACTTGTGAGAAAAACACACGAACATGTGCATGCATGTACCCCCAGACCTACAGACCCCTGTCAACCCCTGCAGCTCAATGAAATTAATTTCACATCTTTCCACAAGTCGCTGAAAAGTTGGATGTCTCATTTGGAGTAATATCATGTCAGATTGCCCACAACAAGCATTGAATTCCTCCCCACCTCAGGGTAAAGGTAACTTGAGAACGTATGATTGGGATTATATCCCCCAAACTGGACGCTTGTAGGTTACCCCAATTCTAAGTAGGGCTGCATGCCCATTTCTAACTAAATCCCATGAACCTTCCAGTAAGGCAGCCGCCTGAGGACTAGAGAACCCTAAGCCCTCTGAAGCCCTAAACCTCTAAACCCCTAAACTCTTGTGAGAAACACCCTCATCTGCATACATACATGTAAAGACAGACAGACAAAAATGTGCACAAGAATGCGCACCGCATGGTAGGTTGTCAGCAGACAGGTCCTTGGATCCTTCATAGTTACAGGCCCCGAAATTTTGGGCACCAAAAAAGGTGCCGTAGTTGTACAACCCCGTTTGTTTGCTTCCATGTTCTTTTCTCCATTGTTGGGGTTATAACCATTAAAATTCCAACCCTAAACCACCTTAAACCCAAACCCCAAAACCATAAACCCTAAATCGCAAAACCTCCACCAAACCCCCCCCCATCCTAAACCCTAGATAACGCCCTAGAAGCCCTCTATAACCCCTTCAAAAGGAACCCTATATACTCCCTAGAAAACCCCTACATAACCACTTCAAAGGAACCCTAAAACCCTAAACCC
>CAJNIZ010047068.1:12058-33917 GCA_905231905.1 Symbiodinium pilosum | reverse complement strand
ATTATATACCTACTATATTCTTGAGGTTCCCGGTTTGGGGTTCCCAGTAGAGTCCCTTTACACTGGGGTGTGGGGGGGAATACGCAGCTTTTATGAAATCCTGAGCCCAACGGGACCCCTAATAGCATTACGTGATGTATTAGGAGGACCCCCCCACCATGTAATAGTGGTATAATAGGAATATAAGAGGGCCCTAATATAATCCCTATTATCCCCTATAGTCACTATTACTGGGTGGGGGGGTCCACCTAAGTGATATAATATATAGCCCTAATATAGTCCTGATTGAGCCCCTAGTTAGAAGTTTTGGATGGTATAAACCCTAAACCTTACCCCCCCCCCCCGCTCCGCTGAGAGCCCAGACCTCTCGAGTCTTGCTCCTCCAAATTCCAATGCCTTAGCAGTTTTTCAGGGTTTCCGGAAACTTAGGAGTCCCTTTTCTGGGGGTACTTCTCAGAAAGGCTGTTTAGGTGTGTTTCTTTGGAGGGCACATGAGGCTGAGGGACCCCTGGTTTTTTGACAACTCTCGCATGGGAATATTTCGAAAAGGGGGGTCAAAGGCACTTTGGGAAGATGTAGAGGTAGGATTCCACAGGGAGAGCTTCTAAAGATTAGGGCAAGCATATACTTCCCATTGCGTGGACCGCTCATTCCATCCTTTTCGAATCTCTAGATAAGAGTTGCTGTTGTAGCGTGACGTATCATGTAAGTTCCTCCTACGTGCATCTTTGAAACCCTTAACCCTAATCCCTTTGAACCTACCAAGGCTCCTTGGAACCTCAGTCCTGAGATCTACAGCCCTTGGGCCCTAATGCGTAAATCTGAAACCCTACGCCAGCCCAAGATCCGGAAATATCCCGCACCCCAATTGAGACCGGAAATATCCCGACTCCAATTAAGACCTATCTTTGAATCAGGTTGCACCAACCAGGAGCTTTGGAATTATTCGGATGGAAAGTGGTTGCAAAGCACGATGTCCCTTGTCTCAGAAGCTTTTACTCCCTCTTAAGTAGACAGAATATGGCTTTGACTGTATCATAATAAGATCCCCATATACCCCATATTCTATCTAGTTAAGGGGGACTATAGGTGGAGGAACACTTTCGGCTAAAGGCCCTCAGGATCTCAAGTCTGCGGGTTTTGTCAGGGTTTATAGGGTTTAGTGGTGGACCCCCACCCAGTAATAGTGACTATACGGTAAAATGGTGATTTTATCAGGGTCCTCTTATATTCCTATTAAACCACAATTACAGGGTGGGGGGTCCACCGAAGATTCATCGATTAAGATCCAGGGTTTAGGGTTTTATTGGGATTCACCGTCATCTTACAGCTTTCGGGGGTTTTCAGGCATAGAAGTTAGCAGAACCTGGAAGTTGGGGACATGGAAAGATGCCCAAAGAATTGCGGTGCTGTTTGGTGCTCTGAGCCTGGTGTGCAAGAGCTTGTCAAAGTTTGGGTTGGACCCTCGTTGCCCCAGCTGTGGCATAGCACGACAGCTCTGCGATTCGCAAGCAACTGATGCGGCTATGATCATGGGTCCCCCCACTAACCCCTTCTACTACCCCTCCAGGTTTCCCCCTCAGCTAACCTGGATTATGCGTAATTAACCCATCATCATCTTAATTGAGGGGGAACCTAAAGGGCATCCTAAACCCGGGACCCTAAGCCCTAAACCCTATGGAGGATCCATAGTGGTGGGGGTAGTGGGGAACTCAGGATACTTGGAATCGTTAAAGCATCTTTTCTCCGTAAGCTTTATGATTTACAGTAGGTTTAGGCTCTAGGACGATATGTTTAGGCCTAGACCCCCCCATCTACCCTATGGCCCTAAACAGGGCCCATATGCTTCTGTTTAAAAAGGTATAAGGAGGGTCCTAGGGTTCAGGTTTAGGGTTTAGGGTTTGGGGTTTGGCCACCTCTAAGAGTTAGAGGGCAGAAAGTTGGTAGCGGGGATTACAGTTACTCTGTGTTAAGTCCCTGCAGAGGTCCCCCTAAACCCTAAACCACTAGGGACTCTCCTAGACGCCAGAGCTGCAACCCATCCTGCACCCATTTTTTCTGACTGAAGGTCGCCCGACCATTTGAACCGATTCCAGTACAACAGCAGGCATAGGGTATCCGCCGGAGTCTTAGCATTGCGCAGGAGCTTTAGGGCTTATAGCTAGACTGTCAGGTGCTTTTGTGTAGAAGCTCCACAACTTGGGGAAGATGGCTATCCGTATCTTTGGCCATTGTACTACTTTACGTACCGTATGTGGTACCCAAACATTCTGTGAGCCTTCCCCTGAAATTTGCTTAGAGCTGGTGCTTGCTGCTGGCTAGAGATGTCCTGATTGTCAGTCCACTATGGGCTATTAGACCCTAAGATTACCTGATTCTACACTTAATAGGGTCTTAATAGGGGATTTTAGGGTCTAATAGCCCATAGTGGGTGGGAAGGATTCAGGGTGAGGGCGTCGGGTTTGCCAGATTTCTGCGCGTCAGGGGCCTATTGAATTCGAACGCTCTGAAGGGACAGCTTCTATTGGGCTTTACAGGTGGAGTACTAAATGGAGATCCTTGGTGGAGGGGTCATGTTGGGTAACGCAGATCGAATGCCGCAAGCACATGTCCTACATAGAACGCTATAAAAACGGCTGTTTGCTCAACATCCGGTATTCATCGCATCCGAAGAACAGCTTCAATGCGAACTCCACTGCTGTCTCTCAAGTTCTCACTGTTAGGAAGATGCCAGGTCTTCTGCCATCTGCGTTGCCCGTACATGATAAGCTGGTCCAAACAGCTGCTAAAACAAAATCCTCTTGCTTGAGTGCTCAGGCACAAGGCTTGCAGAAAGCTTCTGCCATGTGGAGAGCCCTAAACCCTACTCTGCGGGCCTGGGCGTGTTGGGGTTTGGGCCTTGGGTACATGGTGCCCGTGCCAGCGTGAGGGACGCATAGTGGAGGCTTCCAAATTAGCATGTTCTAGGATTGGAATTCGTGTTTACACCCGGAGACATCAGTATAGGAGCCCCAAATCGAAAACCATGATTTTTGTGCACCGCCCTCCCCCCAAAAAAAGCCAGGTTGATGAAGAGGAGTTTTGGCAGCAGCTGTGTGGCCACAACCTTCAGAGTCTTGGTATGACCTTCAGGTCTTGGGGAAAAATATGGGGGGTTGTCAAAATCATGGTCCCCGTTGGGGTGTACCCCATCTATCTTTCCAATCCTCCTTCTCTGTCTCTCTATATATATAAATATACCTTAGGAGGACCCCCACCCTGTAATAGTGGTTTTATAGGAATATAATAGGACCTTAGTATGATCCTCATTATCCCTTATAGCCACTACAGGGTGGGGGTCCACCTAATATATACTGGGTCACTGGGGCCCGTACTGCATTGAGGAACCTCCCCAAAAGGACCAAGACTTTCACACCCTACCAGAGGAGTGGACCCCCTAAGGCCATAGGGACGATGATTGTTATCTTTCAGAATCTCGTAAAATCTGTTTTTGGGGGGTAGCCCCCTTTCTTTGTTCTGAATCACACACATACACATCCTCTGAAGGCTACTCTTCTTTCAAGAAGCTCCAAGATTTTGCTGCGGCAAACATTAGAGATCCAAGTATACAAACAATGCTTACATTGGTCCTTGTAGTCTGTAGATACTACCTACATTGGGCCATGTGGATCCCTAGGGAATGTGGATCCTCGGCCTTGGCGGAGAGAGGCCAGGGGCCATCAAAGGTAACAAATCAGGGTATGCACTTTAGGTATATAAGCACCCCAGGATTTAAAATTTAGGGCCCATACTCCTAAACCCTTAAAGGCTAAACCTTAAACCCTAAGCGTAAGACATGAGGAGCCACCTCATGAACGCCATCATCGATGGAACCGAGCAGGTCCGAGACGACGGCCTCGTTGAGGGCCACGCTGCTTCGCCTGCAAGTTCATGCGTACATAGGGTTTAGGGTTTAGGGTTCGGGATCTTAGGGGTATACAGGAATATGGAGAAGCAAGTGGACAAGAACATGGAGCGGAAATTCGAGACTGGGCCTACATAGGAGTGTGTTATCCTTCGTACTAATATTGAACATCCCGCTCACCCCTTATATGAAGTACGCCCCCTAATACAGAATGTCTCTTATGAGGAATATTTGACAACAAGGCTTGGGGGTAGGTCTGTTTGATAGTAGGGAGCAAGGGAATGAGTAGGAAGCGGAGGAATGAAAAAGAAAATGGAGCTACCATGAAACTGCAAAATAGCACCCTCCCCCGAACAATGACAGACCCCACCCAGTCCCAACATGGCACGATGATGTCGTCCCCCTTTCATATTTGAATGCTACATGCATCATGGTATAGTTTTTTTGGTGCACGCTGGATTGTTGTCGTCTGCAGCGCTTAGCTTTGGGTCTTATAATTTTGCCATAGGGAGGAGGATTATGGCTTCAGAATTTTCGGAGCTGAGGGTTTGTGGTTTGGCATGCGCTGTTGGGTGGGCTTCTCGATGTTGTTCACGCTTCATGTGGAAGCATTACCCTCAGGGTCCAAGGACCCAATAATAGGGTTTCAGGGCCCAAATACTACAAAATAAAAACCATGTCGGCTTTAAAATCCTACAATTTGGGTCCTTGGACCCTGAGGGTTAAATTTTGACATGTACC
The DNA here is from genome assembly GCA_905231905.1 of Symbiodinium pilosum. Taxonomy (NCBI): domain Eukaryota; class Dinophyceae; order Suessiales; family Symbiodiniaceae; genus Symbiodinium; species Symbiodinium pilosum. The sequence continues at coordinate 29,272 of CAJNIZ010047068.1, read as the reverse complement.
TGTTTGGGGATTGGGTCATCGGAAGTCCTAACTTCAGGTGCGTACGGCTCAGTATTTCAGTTTGGCGCTCAGGGCCTCTGGCTTATGCGGTTTGATTTCGGGTAATGGTACCCTAGACCCTAAACCCTTAACCCCTAAACCCTAAGCCCTAAACCCTAAATGAATTTTCGTGGGTTTGGATCTGCTTCGTGGGTTTGAACTGGTTTAAAACAGTTCATTAACAAGCAATGCTGCGGTAATCTGTCATATCAGGTTTGGACAGGAAAACCAGGTATGTACCCGGAATGAATCTGCATCGCTGTATCTCCTTCCTTTCCCACTTGATACTTTCATTGGGTTTAAACGTCGTTCGGGTGTAGCTGCCTTTGGCCCGAACTTGTCCCTTATAGATACAGTATAGAAAGTCCCTGTCGTGGTACATAATCCGGGCGTTTTGTAGGCGGGTGGGTGGGTACCGCTCCTTAGGAAGGGGAACCGCTTGCGAAGACGCGAAAGCTCCAACGAAGAACCTTAAATCCTAAACTTGGATGTGGGGATTGTCCTAAATTGCTGTCAATACGGGGTCCTATATTTAGGTTCCTATTATACTACGGGGCCCTAGATAAAGTTCCCCCGTTTTGGGAACAGTAATTTAGGGAAACTTCCATGTCTCAGCAGCAAATGTGAAGCCTGAGCTCAATCCAGCTGACTCGACAGTAGAGGATCCTACAGTGGATGCCAACAATCATGTGCTACCCTGAAAATTTTTTTAAGTCGCCAATTATGAGTCTACGTATGTAGGAGCTCTAAGGGTCCAAGTACTCAAACAAGAAATAAATTGGGCCGAAATGGTTCGGACATAGGTACTTAGGGCCCTGATTACATATTATCGATGTACCTGGTCCCGTATGGTAGGATCATGCAGGATTTTGGTTTAACCCTAAACCCCTTAACTCCGTAAAGGGGGTTATTTTGGGGCTTAAAGTGCTTATATAGGGGAATATTCTAAGGTTTCTATAAGGGGGATACTGGGATACTAGGAGTTTAGACTAATAATTGCTCACACGAAAACGCGAGCTTGAACAACTGCACACATGCTCTCATCGTACTCCTTGGACGATCATACAACAATCCGCCCCCCGAAAACCTTCCCTGAGCATCCCAGGCATACTCTTTGCTTTTTGCTCTTGAGGCGCAAGTTTCACTTGCTGTTCAGGGTTCAGGCCTGTTTGACTAGAAGAGCTTTTCTGCTATCCCCTTAGGGTATTTAGTGTGTGCATTGTGGTATAACTCCAAGGGACTATTCAACATAATGCTGCTATCATAGGCCCAAGCGACCCTAAACCCTAAACCCTAAACCTTAACCACATGTTCGGAGTGGGAGGGTTTAGGGTTTATGGTCTAGGGCCTTGGTGTAATGTACAACTCCAGGAATCGAGAATCAAATGGAAAAGAAACTGGAACATGAGATGGACACCCTACGCCCCTTCAAAGCATTGTATAGGGATGAATAGGGATATTAACCGGCCAATCGAATGGAAAAGGACATGAAGTAGAAACTGTGGTTTTACAGTTGTTTATAGTCATTGTTTTGGAGTGTGGGGTCAATAATTATTCGGGTTACCAAGGAACCATAAAGGGTGAACATAGGGTGAATCGTCCACAGCAAACCGTAAACCTCTAAACCCCTAAAAAGTCCACCGCTGCCCAACTTGCGGGGGTCGAAACAAGTCCTTTCCCAATGGCACTCTTACGGTGTTCCTGCATTTCCTGTGCTCCTTGCGGCCAGCACCTTCAGCACCCTAAACCCTACTCCCTAAGCCCTTATGGGAACAGAGCAGAGGGCGCACGAGCCTTGACAGAAGAATTTGTAGTGACACGGGCATGTTTGGAATTGGTGTTTAGGGTTTAGGGTGCTTTAGAGTCTAGGGTTTAGGGTGCTTTAGGGTCTAGGGTGGTTTAGTGTTTAGGATTTAGGATTTAGGGTGGTTTAGGGTTTAGGGTGGTTTAGGGTTCAGGGTGGTTTAGGGTTCAGGGTGGTTTAGGGTTCAGGGTGGTTTAGGGTCTAGGGTTTAGGGGGGTTTAGGGTTTAGGGCTTTTTTGATTTATGAAGAGAACCACCATGTTCCCTGAGTTGCCGCCACTCTACTTCATGTTTTGCCGCCCTTCCCATTCTTGCATTGAAAGAACCGCAAGCCTTTGAAGGCTAGAAAGCGTAATGTAGAAGCCTAATACTTACCTATAGAATCTACGTATGAGCCTGACGAAATAACACAGCAAAACAAACCCGAAGCCTGCTTCAATTAGCTAAGCTCTTGCATGATCTTTGCGTTCCAGCTCCCGATGGTGAGGACCATAGCAGCTATAGCACATTGGGGTCTATATTGCGGGCCTCCGTATATGGGACCCCCCATACAGGTACAGAAGCGGCAGATACATGAAAAGTTGGCTTTGCGAGGTAACTGCTGCAACCCCATTGCTCAAGTATCTCTGCGTTGGATAATGACGAGGATCCTAATGCTTCAGTTGGGCCCTCCCCTGAACCCTCAACCCCAAACTCGTTAATCACAGGCTTACACGAAGCTTCACAGGGATATAGTCCCCCTTAAGTAGATAGAATATGTCTTTGGGTATAGTTACAATAAGATCCCCATATATCCCTATATTCTATCTACTTAAGGGGGACCCTAAACCCTCAACCTTAGATAGTAGTTTCTATTTTATTTTCCATTATCCCGATATAACCCCAATATAACCCGATTATTTTATCTACTTCAGGGGGACTATAGTTCAGGTAAATTCAGATCAAAGCAGCGGATGCCTGTCCCTTCATCCGATGAAGTCCTGCGCCGCGTTACCTCCAAAAGCGTTCAAGGGAAGTAAGAAATACAAGTAGCAAGAATTGCACTACTAGCCATACTGGCAGCAGTGATAAGAAATAAAAGTATTTCTTTTAGTAATAGCAGTAATCGTCGTAGTAGTAGTAGTAGTAGTAGTACTAGTAGTAGTAGTAGTAGTAGCAGTAGTAGTAGTAGTAGTAGTAACAGAAGTAATAGTTGTGGTCGTAGAACCCTTAAGCCCTTGTAGACGCCTCCTTGCTCAGAATCACAAAGCAAATCAGGTGCCGACCCTGCGCGGAACGATGCGAATGCTGATGCTTCGGAACCCCTGGGGTGGCGATAAGGAGCCAGGGCTTAGCAAGTTCTGATTCTGACCCACAGTCTGTATGCAAGAGAGCCTCGGTTTTTGCGATGTACGATTCTTTTGCTTTGCCATCATCTTTCTTATCACTATGACTATGGCTACTGCTAAAACTCTTACAATTTTGTTATTGCCTGTTAGGGCTGTGATGTTTCACGACGTAAGGATACGATTTCGAAGTCCACGTCTTTGATTCTGTGGCCAATGATCAGGAATAACGGTTCAGACGGGATCTCTGGTTTCAGAGCTTGCGGATTCGTACAGAGTTCTTTGGGTGATTGGGCCTGGGATTGAGGAATAGGGGTATTGGGCTTGGATTTTTTGTTGGACGAGGGCTTGCAGACTTGTTGTTGCCGGTTGTTCTGCTATTAAAGTCAGTACTTGTACTCTATTATTACTACTGGTGCTGTTGCTGGTTTTCTTGCTCTCCAAGATAGTGTTGAGTAGTCCTCATGGTTCTCGAGTATTTGCTCCGTCCCAAGGAGCCCTACGATGTTTTAATGTCCCTACACATATCTACGTGGATGCTTGGTGGACTTGGTAGGCAGACTTCTGATACCCGAAGCCCCCATAAGCAGAAGTACAGGCACCCTACATTTGCGCAGTTCCTTTCATTAAGATAGGGCTTCCATCACCAGAGTTTTAGTGAACGTATCTAAAATATTGGAAACTGCTGGTTAGTGTATATATGCGCTGTCCAGTCGCTTGGCCATTGCAGTATATCCTACCTGGCATGAGCTGTGCCTTCCGGAGTGCCCCAGATACGACCAAATGTCTCCTGAGACTTCTTGCACTTCTCACTGACAAATGGGGCTGGTTGATTTCGCTGGCAGAGTTTTGGGAGAGTGTAGTTGCTACGCCCTTTGTCAGGTTTCACCATGCCTGTAATTAGGCCGCGACAGACTTACCGCACGCAAAGCAAAAGCTACCTGGCATGAGTATATGTCTCGAAACAAGCTCTCTGAAAGGGAGACCGCCCAATGCTTGCACAGTCTCTACATATCCCTGGGTCCTTAGGCGTACCCCCCTCTTTTGAGAAAGCCTTATGTGACCCTGTCAGGAGTGGAAAGGGCGGTGGTCCGACAACCATCCTTTGTGGAACCAACACCAGGAGGCGGCGTCGTCGATTTTATTGGGGCTTTCCCTAAACCCTCATCCCTAAACCCTAGACCCTCATCCCTAAACCTTAAGCCCTAAACCGCAAGGTCTTAAGGGTCTGAGATTTCTGGGACAGCTTGCGGACCTAGAGCAGGATGTATGATTCATCCGGGGGTTGGGATGTGTAGGCCTGCTGGAAGCCATGGGTCCCCTTTTGAGGTTTATTTGGTAGTTTCCCAAAATGTTGGAACCCCACAGTACTATAGTCCTTATTATACGAACTCCAAAATAGTACCCCTAACATTGGAAAACCCCGTTTAGTGGAGCAATGACACTTTGCTAGATTCTTGTGGGGAATTATGTTCATGCATGCAATAACTCCCTAAACCCTAAACCCTTTTTTCTACGCTGCGTGCTCCGGCGGCTATTGCGTGTGCGGGGCGCTGACATCAGATTTTCCGAGTGAAAGCTTTGGAATCCCTAAGGGTCCAAGGACCAAAATAATAGGGTTTTAGAGCCCAAAAACTATACTATCAGTGGTATTTGGGCCTTGAATCATAGAGTTTGCATTTCAAGCTGCCTCAGACTGTGATACTGGCGCATTGGAGCAGAGTGATGAGACAATGTTTGCCCTGTGTTGGTTCATGTCATTTCATGTCCATCATGACTTCAGCTCCAAGTCCTACAACCCGATCCCCTGAACCCCGAACCCAAATTGTAACCCTTAAGCCCATAAACCTCCAAGTTGTGTCCTTGAGGTGAAGTCTAAGCTGCGGCCCAAATTTGAGAACGATGGTGTGTTCTGGATGTGCCTCAGACGCAGAGATTCCTTACTTGAGGGTCAAAGGAGACTTAGTGAGTAGATTAATAAGAGGGATTGCTATAATATGGCTTATGGGGTTATTAAGCCACTTACTAGGTCCCCCTGACCGTCCAAGTACGTTCGTTAGATTCTCACATGTGTGTAAACGTGTTTCCATGTCCAAGCTTGCTTCTGCAGCAGGGGCGTTGCCGTAGTTAATTTGTTAGTGCACTCACTTCTGCTGACCTTCAATGTATCGAGGGATCTTATTATAATATACCCAAGACCATATTCTATCTAATTAAGGGGGGCTATAGTCCTGGCTCAAAATTTGTGCGTTGAGGTATACGGCTTGATATTCGCCAGCGCAATTGTGCAGGCAAGAATCTTCTGCCCGTGTCTGTCGAAGTAGCCTAGCGGTTTAGTCCAGGAATATGTTATCTTGAATTTGATACCGTCTGGCTACAGTCTCACGACCAGATGCTGCTCTCGCATTCCGCCCCTGGCTTTCCCTATGTCTCACTGCCCCTTGTTTCCCACTTCCTTCTCCCCCACATGCTCTATCTCTCTCACTTTGAATCGCTATCTCTGACCCTCCCTGTCTACGTCCTACAAATTGTTCATGCGGCCTACGATCTACGCTCTTTCGAGCGGCCTGCACGCTCTCACGCACCTATTCCCAAAACCCTACTCTTTTGACAGCGGCTTATCATTGCCAAATTTCAAGGTCCTGCATTTTTCAAGCGGCCAACAGCCTACGCTCTTTCGAGCGGCCTGCACTCTTCCGAGCACCTTCTGTATCCCAAAACCCTACGCTCATCGAGCGGCCTATTCCAAGCTACTCTCTTTCGCTCCATCGAGCAGCCTATCCCTATTTCAAGTGTTTTGGAGTTGAACTGTGTTAAGAAATCTACATGATCCATAAAAATATTCCGAACATTACCAACCCTACGCTTTTTGCCTGTCTGCAATGCTAAAAGATTTGCCAGTTTTATGGCGGAAAACCCAACCCTACCAGTGGCTGAAACGATCCTCTTTTTGTTTTTCTCTCTCTCTCGCTCTCTCCCTTTCCCGCTCTCTTCTTCTCGCTCTCGATCCTCCAGGTTCTACGCTAGTCCTGGCAGTGAAATGGCGTGCATTGAAATGCAGGCCAGAAAAACCAGGTACCCATTGGGGCAATATTAGGGTTATATTGGGGTTATATTGGAACAGTGGAACACAAAATGGAAAGTACTATAATGGGTTATGTAAGGCTAGAGGGTGTAGAAGTGGCTACATGGGGAGTATGTACAGATGACAGTCCCAAAATCATGGGTTCTTTGGAGGGCCACTCCATGGAAGCTTGAAGTAAAGAAGCACTATGGGCTAATGGACCTTAAGGGTACCTTAATCTACCCTTAATAGGGTCCTAATAGGGAATTTTAGGGTCTAATGAGTCTAATAGCCCATAGTGGCAAAGAATGCAGTGCTTGGAGCTTTTCATTCATGGCAAGTTCAGGGATCTCTCGCATCCGGCAGGAGGTGCTAAAAGCCTGAAACGTCTGACTCCTGAGGCAGTGGGAAGACTTCCAAAGCATCTTTGATTCCGTTCACATCTGCCAGAAGCCCATGCTCGAGACCCGGCCTGAATCAACGAGCAAAAGTTGAGCGCCAAGTTCTTTGACTGTCATAGGTTAGGGGCAGTATCCGAAGCGTACAGAGGATGGCCAGCTTGTGGGTTCTGAGTTGCATAGGCTGTGCGGCGCCCCGTCCCGCCAGAACTTCTACCTGAAAATTTCAAGGACCTCGCAGCCTGAAGTTTAGGACGTCGGGCATTCATGCTCCAATTTTGTTGGGCTTATGCTTTGGCCAGGTGATATTCGGATCCAGGGTTCACGAAGGCGACAAACCCTACGGGGAAAAGTACCTAACTAGCAGAGAACTTGTGCCCCAGTATCTATATCAAGGTATTCCTAAGTGTCCAGGGACCCAAATAATGGGGCTTTAAGGCCCAACCACTACATTATTAATGGTATTTGGGCCCTAAAGCCCTATTTTGGGTCCTTGGACCCTTAGGGTATGCTTTGGGCAAGGCATCACTGACTTCGAGCCACCGCCATGCCAACCCGGCAGGGTGGCTGACAACCTAACTCTGCCTGGGTGTTTGAATAAAGTCCAACCCTACACCAAATATGGTAGTTTCCCTACATCCCCAATATAGACCCCAAAATACTCTCATCCTCATTATTGGGACCCCCAAAAGGGTACCCATGATCTTGGGAAACCCCCATATGTATCCAGTCTACTAGCGTATCCTAATCCATCTTATTTGGCAACACAAAAGGCGAGGCCTCTAGCGACAAGGTACGAACAGCGTAGACTGATGAGGCTTAGCTGGTGCCTCTGTAGGTGACTTTGAGTTTTTTTTAGGGGTTTAGGGGTTTAGGGTTTAGGGGTTTAGGGTTTAGGGGTTTAGGGTTTGGGTTCAGGGCTAAAGGGTTGAGTGGAATGAGGGCTTGAAGGCTATTGTTATTGGGGTGACAGGGTTTTAAAGGGGACTGGGTCTAAGGGCCAAGTCCTTGATGCATGTGTGCGTGGAGGCTTGGGGAAGGCACATGGTGGTCTGGGTGTAGGGTTTGGGGTTCGGCCTCAGAATTGTTATTGCCCTGAAGCTCCTCCTACAAGTAACACGCACGCACCAGCCCCCATACCACTATGGGCTATTAGACCTTAAGGGTACCTTAATCTATCCTTAATAGGGTCCTAATAGGGAATATTAGGGTCTACTAGCCCATAGTGGTACCCTAGACATCACACCCTTGTAAATGTTGGCTTTCTTGGCCAGAAACGAGCAATCGAGCTGAGGATACTCAGGATCCTAGCTACACCCCTAAACCTAAACCTGAAACGCTAAACCCCAAACGTTAAACGCTAAGCCCTAAACCTGAAACCTTAAACCCTCAACTTTTAAGCCCTAAACCGGAAAAGCTGAGGAGGGGGAGGCCCTGAAGCGATTCCAGGCCGGTCTGCAGGAGCTGGTTTGGGTTCGGGGGTTTGGGGTTTTGGAGTGTAGGATTTCGGGTATAGGTTTCGGGGTTTAGGATGTAGGGTTTAAAGTTTAGGTGTTAGGGTTTCAGGAGTGAGGGTTTAGGGGATCGTGTTTGCGTTAAGATTTAAACTGACGGGAGGGGACGACCTGGGACTCTAGGCGGGAATCAGGAAATAGTTTCCTTCAAAGACAACAAACGTCCCTATAGCCTATACCCCATAGTTAAGTGTTCCTATAACGCATCACTTGCCGATTCACTTTATATTCAGCACTAGACAGGAGGGTATACCGAAGCTTCCTCAAGGATTGGCATGGTGCCGTTCCCTATGTTCGGGTCACTTCCCTACTGCTTCTATTTATATAACGCATATAGTAGTCTAAGCGTTGGTAATACGGTGGATACTGAGGGTCCTGCATGATCGTCAGTACCTTATATGGTGGAAATTGTGATGATATAGTATACTAGGTCATGCGGCCTCATGCAAGGGAGCATGCATGTAATGTAGAAACCTGAGTAATTAGGAATCGTATTCCTGCACAACCCTTCACTAACTACAGCGTAGGACAAGCCCAACCTTACTGGTTCTTAGTAGGGAATCAGGGAATATGACCCCTATAGAATTTGAGAACTACAAGCAAAACTATTTTAGTTCTAGGGTTTAGGGTCTAGCAAGTACAACACATGTTCCTGAGTTCTGAGCTATAGTGACACCCCCCAAAGTATGTAGACCGACGGCTCTTCGGGCTAGCTTGCGGTGTTTTGACCATTCTTCGATTACACCGAAGCCACTAGCGTCAGAGTTTCAGCCGAAGCTGCTAGCTTCAGATCGCTGGGCGAAGCTCCAAGCCATTAATTTCAGAGCCTCGGGCGAAGCTCCGAATCTTCTAGCTTCACTAGCTTCAGAGCTTTGGGCGAAGCCACTAGCTTCAGAATTCCGGGCGAATCTCCAAAGCCACTAGCTTCAGGGCTTCACTAGCTTCAGGGCGTCAGGCAGAGCCAATAGCTTCACAAGTCCGGGCGAAGCTCCGAAGCCAATAGCTTCAGAGTTTCAAATTCTTCGGTCGTTTTCCGAACCAAATCACTGGCCCCTCATTCTTCCTACTTGTGGGGTCCAGGTCGTGCTTATGAGCAGACTTGGACTACCTGATGGCACTTACCAACCACAATGACCATCCTACGAAGGAAAGCCGGCAAAGAGCGGACAAAATCCAATGCCTAGGAAGTAACCTGGAGTTGCATGCTTCGCATCCGGAGCTTGCAGCTGAGGATGACATCTGTCAGAAGAGTTTGCCCTTGTGAAGATGAGCGTCAGAAGCCGAGCAAGCCTCCGAAACAATCAGCCAACTAAGAGCGTTATGGCTAAAGCATAAGATGGTAGATTGCCTGAATGGTGGGGACCCAAAATAGACACCAACATATTATAATCCTCATTATGGCCACCCCATAAACGTAATTATGCTTGTCTCTGGGAAACTCCCTAATGTCGAGGCAAAGAAGAGAGCGAGTGGGAGCTGCCGCAGATTTCCCATGCTTGCCTAACCCTCAAACTCCCAGAGGCTTTCCCGAAGTCCTGAGGACGACACCTGCTCACCATAACTTTAGACAGCCAAATGCTATGTCTGAAGCCCCACGAAAGGAAAGGAGGCAGCAGAGAAACTCCAACCCCTAACACCAAAGCGCTGTCCTCCTAGCCCACCTTTGTCTCCGCCAGGTATATTCTACCTGGAGCTACTACGAACCACAGTTTGGCGATCCTATCTAGGCTAGCGCAAGATGCAAGATTGCCTCCATCCACGGTAGAAGGCCCAAACCCCTATATTAAAGACTGTATACAATCATGTTTAAGCAGGGCTTGTGTAGGCTCTTTGTTTTAAACAACTAACCCCCACAACCAAACACGAGACAGATGAAGCCACAGATGCCTGTGGCCTGTGAAGCGTGAACCCCATGAATCCTGTAAGCCTCAAAACCTCCACGAACCCTATAGAATTTGTACAGCTTTTTACCGCAGAAGCGTCAAAAATTAGTATGGGAAAACATAAGTTGCAACCAGGCTATGACCTGTAGCCCCGCAGGATAGATGACGCTCATGTCTCGCAATATACCTATCTACCCTGGACCCCTAACACCCTGAACCCTAAGACCCTAGACCCTAAACCCTTAGACCCTAGACCCTACACCCCTAGACCCTTAATCCCTAAACCCTAAACCCCAAATCATAAACCCTAAATCCTCAACCCTAAACCCTGAACCCTCTTAAACGCAGAGAGCAAAAGAGGCGCTCAAAAAAAAAGAACCCTCTTAAACCCCAATCCCCAAAGGACTTCAGCCACTTCGAGCCGGCAAGGGCAAGCCGAGCCAGGGGTATAGCGGCAAAAGCCAAGGCAGGAGCCACCAACTTAAAGGGGTTTAGGGTTTAGGGGTACTATAGTCTAAACTCCTTAAAGAGGGGATATTCAGGGGATTATATAGGGGACTACTATAGGGGTTATTAAGGGGGATACTAGGAGTTTAGACAGTAGCTCATATGGGCTATATTGGGGATTATGTGGGTCTTAGGTCTTAGGGTTTAGGGTCTAGGGTGTAGGATTTGGGGTTTGAGGTTTAGGATTTAAGGGTTTTGGTTTTAGGATCTGGGGTTTAAGGTTTAGGGTGGAAATTTCTTGTGGGTGGATTTTTGGGGGAGTATATGCGGGGTCACCAGGGGGGATACTAGGAGTTTAGACTATGGCTCATATTGTTATATTGGGAGATATTGGGAGTATAGGGTTTAGTGTTTAGGGCTTCGCAGGGATCATGGAGTGTTACTGTAAGATTATATTGGGAGATTAGGGTTTAGAGCTTGGGCTTCGTTTAGGGGTACTGCAAGGTTGTCTTGGGAGATGTGGGGGTATGGCAGGGCCAGGTTCACAAAAAAGATGCAGGGACATTCGCAACAGACAACCAAATGGAGTAAAATATGGAGAATGACATGGAACTAGCTGCTAGCGTTATATAGTGGTTTATCGGGAGTAGGGTTTCCGGAAAGTAGGGTTCCCTTGCTGCGGGCCCCTCTCATGAGACCTGTACTATTTTGGGGTTTGTTTTGAGACTCACTTGTTGGTGGAAATGTTCAATATGGTTTGGGTCTGGGGCTAAGGGCGTAAGTGTTATGCTATTTGGGGGCTCACGGGTCGGGTTGAGGTTTAGGGTCTAGAGGATTATGTGTTTCTCAAAACACCTCAAAACTGCCTCAAATAGACCCCGCAGGAGAACCCTCATGATTCATATGCAATACCCTGGGGCCTCAAGGGTACCTATGCCTTGGGAAGCTCCCATGTGGGTGGTTCTCAACATTCTGGGACCTTTTGCAAGACGAGCTAGAAGTAAGACGCATGGAATTTAGTGGTACCAAATGGGACCTTATTGTTACTTGTGGATACGACCTAGATGGACAACATCAAGAATGTGTCAGGGTCTAAGGTTTACTTAGACCCAAAGCTCTAAACCAGTAGGGTTTATACCTAAACCCTAAACCAAGTGGGTTTATACCTGAACCCTAAACCCTAACCAGTAGGGTTTAGGGTTTGAGGTTCCGGGCTTGGAACAAAACAAAGCACCAATGCTGCCCGCAGGTGCTGGCATTGGCCAAAATGGGGCTTCTGCGACAGCGGATGGATTCACGGCTTCCTCATTAGGAGTTTACTTTCAGGAAATAACTCCCAGAAGCCATGCAAGAACCCGAGTTATCCCGATTATTCACCTAATTACTAAATCCCCCTCACCCTCCGAGTAGGGTGTAAGCTTCCGGCGTACCTTATTGCATCAATTACTCCAAGGCCCATCAAGAAAGGTTGTGGACAAAGAATTGCCTAACAAGCGAATTCTTGGGGCTTCTTAGTAGGGGTTTAGGGTTTAGGGTTTAGAGCTCACAGTAGGGTTTAGGGATTAGTAGGTCTTGTGGATTTATATTCACACTTGGAACCAAACCTGATTTGGAAAGCATTTTGGGGAACAAATCAAGTGCATTAGGGCTTTTGATTGTGCGGAGGGATGGCGAATGAACCCCCCCCCCAAGCCTAAAACCCTAAACCCTAAGCCTTTTTGTAGGCATGCTTCCTCAGAACCAGCCTTGTGTAATTTTCAGAGGGTGTGAGGAGCTTCTCGCTTATTCCACGCCTTCCACCTTTAGTTCAGCTGCCAGCAAACTATAGGGTTTGGGGGTTTAGGGCCTTGATGGACCTACAGGGATTCCTAAACCCTAAACAGTACTCGTACCCTCTTTGAAGCGGTACATAAGGATGAGGTACCTAGATTCATTGAGTTTGTTAGCGAGCTTCCTATCCCGACTCCAATCAATCCCCAGTTTCAGGGAAGCCGGGTTGCGGGACCTCAAAAGCCTCTGCTTCAGATGCTTTAGGAATGAACAGGTTGTAGTCCCCCTTAAGTAGATAGAATATGGCTTTGGGTATATTATAATAAGATTTGCGTATACCCCATATTCTATCTAATTACTTAAGCGGGACCCTAAACCCTAAACCCTAAATAGTAGTTTCCATTTTATTTTCCATTATCCCAATATAACCCCAATATACCTTAAATATTCTATCAACTTAAGGGACTCTACGGTTGAGGGGTTTAGGATTGAAGCTCACTCTTGTAGGCTGGATGCCTTCCAAGGCCCTAATTACACACTAGGGATCCAAGGGTCCCATATGAGTTATAGTCTAAACTCCTTAAAGGGGGGTTATATAGGGGATTATATAGGGGACTACTATAGGGGTTATTAAGGGGGATACTAGGAGTTTAGACTATAGCTCATATGGGTTTCGGGTTTGGGGGTTTAGGGTTTAGGGGTTTAGGGTCTAAGGGTCTAGGATATAGGGTAATCTACCTGACTTATTGGTTAACACGCTTTGGGATAGATGGGCCTAGTTTGCCTAGATCCTCGCGCTCTGCAGCTAGATACACCAAATGCCCAGATACCCAGATGTGATATACGTCAACCCCAAACCATCTACATTATGCAGGAAGCCTTCTGGGCCCAAAGCCTATACATGAGGGGTCCCTAGAATTGCAGGATTACCTCTGGACGCCCCTAAACCTTTCATGCGCCCTAAACCCAGACCCTTAATTAATAAACCCCCTCCCCCTAGTAGAGATTATATTAGGGATCCTAATACTTAGGCCCTTAAAACAAGGGAGTTTATTAATCATGGGTCCCCAATATATACCCTATAATCCCTATATAGCCCATTTATAGTAGTTTCCATTTTCTTTTCCATCATCCCTAAACCCTAAACCCTAAATCCTAAACCCTAAACATTAAACCCTAAAGCCTATATCCCTAATATAACCCTAATGGGTCTACATTAAACCCGAAACTCTCGCTCACCTCTGAGGCAATACTTTAGCAGACCCTGGAGTTTAGGGTTTAGGGTGCCCATTGGGGTAAAAGAATTACTATTTAGGGTTTAGGGTTTAGGGTTTGAGGTTTAGGTACTATATTACATCCCCTTAGCAACCCCACACTTGCACTGTAGTAACCCGTCAGCAATTAATTTGCTACCCACTTAGCCCTAAGACAGAACCCTAAAACCATAAACCCCAAAACTAAAACCTGCAACTCGAAAAAACTAAACCCCTAAACACGTCAACCCTAAACCCTAGGTCTCACAAGTCAAAGTAACGGTTACGAACAGCCGGCATTTTGGCCCCCAGAGCAAGGAGGCGGGTACCCTTAACGGAGGCGTATAGAGACCTTATATAGCACAGCCCCAATACCCAAACCCTAAACCCTAAAACCTGTCTCTGCCCACCTGGGGCTGTCCGAAAGTCAGGCCAAAGAAGCTGGCGTTCCAGTGGAAGGCCTTGCGTTTTAGGGTTTCGGATTGCGGGAGTTATGTAAGGTGTTATATAGGGTTCAGTTAGGGTCCTTTTGAAGGCGTTACAGGTGCTGTGTGGGGTTCAGGGTTTGGATTCAGGATGGGATATATGGGGGTGCATAGGGTTTAGAGTTTCAAAAACTTTCCAGATCTTACTAAAAGCTTTCCAGATCTTACTAGGAACTTTCTAGATCTTATCCCAGTAGTGGATCATTAAATACGATTGAAATTCCAAATCACATGGAAGCTTGGATTATACAGTGGAAGCCGGGTTTTTTGGATATTCAGGGTTTTGGGAGTAGGGGCTTGTGGAATTCTAGGGTTGTAGGTAGTGTTTTAGGAGGGTTTAGGGTTTTTGCGGTTGTACAGTTTCTGGGCTTAAGGCTGAGACGCACTGATAGGAGTATTTCTCGAGATGCAATTCTGCGGCCCCAGGCAAAAAATGGATCCGGAGTATCGAGTATAGAGCCGCTGTGTCTGGAAAGCCTGACACTCGATATGTCTTGGGGGTTTGGGGTTCGGGGGTTGAGGGTCTGGGGGGGTCATAACCATGATCACTTTCTGGGCTACCCTAAAGATGAGGGGCCGTATTGTAATAGCGAACCATCAATCACACATTTTGACAAACCCCACAAGCCTAAAGCCTAAACCCCAAGCCCCAAACCCTGAAGTATTTCCACATTCCGTACTAACGCTAAACCCTATAATATGTCATAGTATATTCCCATGTTCCCTACTAAAAACCAATACGTACAACAGCATTTCAAAGCCCTAAATGCTGGGCCGGAAACTATCAGACCATAAGCACTTCAAAAGCTAGGTTTAGGGCTTAGGGTTTATTGCGATTTTAAAGTTTAAGGCTTATAAGATTCAAGGTTTAGGCTTTAGGGTTGGGGGTATATTGTTTAGGGTTAAATACGATCATAGACTATGCAAGCAGTTTGTAAGCAGCCCGCCTTAGCTAAGTCTACATGCCGGGTTCACTATCCGCTACCCACAACATCCAGCGCTGAAGCCCAAATCGTCAATCCCTAAGCCGTAAACCCCAAAGCCTACCCACAGGCCCAACACGTTAACCCGATACCAGCCCTCAAACCCGCGAGCCAGTGAAGGAACCCAGAGTACTGGAACCCAGTGCTTCTCCTTCCGGGCGAATGACAAGGCCAGGACACACTCACGCCTTTCCGCATCATCTGGGTTGAAGCGTTACCATAATATGGATATATGATGAAATATAGGGTTTCTTTTATTGAAATAGCTTGATTCTACATCCTTCACAGCAACGCAGTCATATCGGTGTTGCGGTTTAGGGGGAATTTAGCATTTTTGCCTCTGCCCTCCACAGCGCAGCAAGCTTTCCCCGAATTCATGATGCCCAATACTATGAGCTGTAGACTGCTAAATCGAATATGGAAGCCTAGGAAGCAGCCTTTAATTGGTTATCGCCCTTCTGTTGATGGAAGAATTCTTGCCACACCCCGCGTACAACAAGCTTACGGACTCCCATACGCTAGATTGGCTCCATCAACAGTTTGACACCTGACCCACCCTGGTTCCATGATAGGCGAAAGCAACCTTGAAACCTAAACCGCCTATATCCTAAACCCTACAACCACAGACCTTATAGACCCTAAAACCTAAACCCTGAACCCTAAACCTGTAAACCGTAAGAGTTCAGAACTTTGGATGTCGACGGCTCGGTTGGGCTGTTCTTTGCGAGAGGGGCTATGCCCAGTTAAACTTCTTGGAAATAGTTGAATTAGACTACAGTATGCAAGCCCATACAGTACCCTAAAAGCAACGTGCTCCCCAGCAGATATTTGATAGAATCTAGTCTTAGATGGTGAAACGGCGCAAAGTTTTGGAGGGTCCCCTTTCATTATTTTGGGCTGGATCAGTTGCACCACCTGAGCTTGCGCGCTGGGTTCGGGGTAGGGGCTTGGGGCAGGGAACGTTTGTGTTAATACGGTGCGCTTCGGACTTAGAACGCGAACCGAGGCATTGCGATCCTGCTGTAACAGAAGTGGACAGACTTCCTCTATCACATCTGTCGCTCCCTGAAAGACATCTTCCATCCAAAATTCGTTCATGAACCCATCGACCCATGAACGTAAGATGCCAAGTATTTTACCCGAGGCCCCAGTGAGGAATTACAGGCTCGCACAGTCAAATCCAAAAGGTTTCCTTTAATACAGGAGCCTGAATCAAACCCTTTCCCCATCATTCAGGCCTTTGCAGACATTTCCAAGAACCCTGTTCCAATTATGTAGGGTTTACGGTGTAGGGGTACGACTATCTGATCTTGCCGT
Source organism: Symbiodinium pilosum (assembly GCA_905231905.1). Classification (NCBI taxonomy): domain Eukaryota; class Dinophyceae; order Suessiales; family Symbiodiniaceae; genus Symbiodinium; species Symbiodinium pilosum. The sequence continues at coordinate 12,990 of CAJNIZ010047068.1, read as the reverse complement.
ATGTTATTGACGAGGCCGCCGCTGAGATCGCACACAGTAAGGAATGCTTCCAGGGATTTAGGGCTTAGGGTCCTATACTTGGAGGTTTAGGGTCGTTATATATAGCTATATATAGGATTATAAATAGAGATCAAGGGAAGCGGTGAATTAAGGAGCTGTTAGGGGTTGAGTGCTTTCAAATAGCAACCTTATGATAACTGGTACTGACAAACTAATAAAACCCATTATTAGGAGTCTTAGGAGCTCATAATTGGGTTCCACCGTGGTTAGCAGGAACAACAGAATGGGTAACAGGATTATTCTATGGGATCGCATGGGGACTATGGTAGGTATCCAGTCCCCCATGCCAACCTTTAGCAAGGGGAAGTGCAGTTCAGCATTCAGGGTTGAGAATTAGCGGCAAAGCATGTCTAAGGGCATGTAGATCTGATGTAGCATCTTTGGATTTGTATAGGCTCTATGGGAAGCTTTTTGCAAGGAGTTTATGGGTCTCATGCCAAGTTATTGGATTTCGAGCGTGCGCTTCATTGATTTTACTTATCCTGAAGTAGACACAACATGGCTTGCTTTAGCAGTATGGGCGGATTTCTTGGGGGTGTCCCGGAGCAAGTTGTCAGGACGGCTGTAGTGAATGCAGGTTTTTGCAGGGGGTTTTGCGGGTAGCAAAAGAGTATACCCCAACTATCCAGAATGTAGCTATAGTATACCCTAAACGCTAAACCCCTAACCTCAAAACCATCTCATTTTCGTGCCGGCCCCCCATATTGCAGCCACTTCAGATTTCAAGGCACAGCTGTTTCACTTCCGGCTTTTAGCCCAAAGTCCTACCATGTCGCTGTTTCGTGCCACTTTGGGGCTCGGCCTCGCCTCTATGGCAATGACGCGTGGCATGAGGGAAATATTGAGGTTATAGTGGGACAATGGAAAAGAAA
>CAJNIZ010047067.1:17067-34927 GCA_905231905.1 Symbiodinium pilosum | reverse complement strand
ATTTTGGGAAACTACCATTTGGGATGTATATAAAGCCCTCATATTTGGGTACTTGAGCCCTGAGGCTGGTTTGACGACAGGGCCATTGAGCGCTAGGATCTGGTAGTCGCGGGGTGTTCGATCTTTGTGAAGGAGGAACCATTGGGAATACCTGTCCTGACAGGCGGATCTTATCCCAAAATGGACTACCTTATGGCCATTTTGAGTACCGGTATTTCGACAACTACCCAGTTGTAGCGCAGGTGCTTCCGGCCCCTTTTTTTGCTTCAGTACAAGCAGTTAGCATCCTTAGAGGACCGGCCGGAAAAACAGAATACATTCCCCCAAACTAACATGGAAACCCATATAGCCCCATTTTAGAGGGACTGTAGTCTTTATAGGGCCCCTTTTGGGTTTCCATGTTAGTTTCTGGGAGGGTACCCTTTGCTTCTAACAACGTCATCCGGCATGGGTTAGCGGAACATGAGTACTTTCAGCCAGGAGCAGGTAAAAGTTCCCCTAAACCCGAGAACCCATCGTTTTCCTCGTCTCGAAACAGTCGTTGGAGGAGAGTTCGAGGAGCGATTGAAGGCAGTTCTGAAGCTTGGCCAGCGCTAATAGCCTCTTAGGGCTTTTACTTCTTGTGTTTCCTACTACAGTACATGTACTAGTACGGCTAAACGGTCGTTTTTTGAGAGGGGGGCCAGCAGTCAGCTAAGGAAGGAAATCAAAGATGCGGATGGGAAAATCATTTCCTTTATCGATGCCGCCCGGATTCACACATGCAAGGGCCACCGGTCAACAGCCGCATTCCAAATCATAAGCTTCCCCATCCCCACCAAAACAAAGCAAGTGCAGACGCCAAATTGACGCTTCCCAAAGCAACGCAGCTCTTCAGAAAACTAAGATGGAAATAAAGCAGCAGCCAGCATAGCCCCCCCAGGGCCCTAGCAAAGAGACCTAACATACCTACATACTATCTACACATCCCTGAATACGTTAGGAACTCGCATGCCTAGCAAATGGGCTTGAGCCCCAAATTGGTTTGGGCGTGCATACCGCCATTGTTAGCCTTCTTGCACGAGTTCTTGCTAAGCAGCTGGGTAGGTTCTTTGTACATGTCTGGATTCCAGGAATTCCTGTCATGGAAGCTGTCAGACCCGTGTTGGCCTGGCAAAAGGATGAGGTTTTGCTTGTTTCAGCAAACGGAAGCAAGCAGGTTTCCTCATGAGATCCGCCAAGGCAGATGTGGTTGGCTTCAGAGTGTCAGGGTTTAGGGCTTGACAGGTTCCTGTAAGCCTGGCACCCAGCCCTACTTGGCAGTTTTTTCAGCCCGGGTTTGAGCCCTACTTAGGAAATCCACACCATTGTCGGTGCAGGCGCATCTGGTGGTGCTCCCTGGCTAAGTCTGTCTTGCCCAGGGTTGTTCCAAGACATGACTATTCCCTTCACTTAGCCACCATGGTGGCTTCCATTTCTCGTGGTTCGGCGGGGGTGTCTGGGCACTCGGCAATCAGCCAGCAGGGCTTATCTAGTCTAAGTTCAAGTACAAGTGAAGCTGTTGGCTATGGGACATTCTGGGGGCCCAAAGTATAGACAAACATGTGTGTTCCTTTTCGGGGTCACTCATTATAATGCACCCCCCACATATGTAGGGCCCAGGCTACGACCCTGGGTCCTAAATATGGGAAGAAAAAAAATACATGAGGTTACTTCGCAATTAACCCAATGAGTTGCAAAAAGATCGGAATCGCGCACCTATTCTCCAAAGAACGAGTACGTTTTCTGGAACCCTAAACCCTGAACCCAGGAATTTTCAAAAATAGCCCCAAACCCCGTCCCAAAACACAGACGGGCTACGTGAGGTTCCAATTCAGTCTGGGTGAGTGTTTGCACGATCCCCTAAACCCTAAACCAGCACTACCCAAGGGCCCCTATGTAGTTCTTTTTTAGGCCTGTTATGGCTTCTTTGGTAAGGGATTATAATATGGCAGCCAGAGAGGAGGGTCTGGACACCTAGACCTTCCCCTGCCCTGTATATATACCCCTAAACTTAAATCCCTATATCATCCCAGGTTCCATTTCACTTTCCATTTTATTCTCCAAGATTTGATTTTCCATTAATCATGTGGCTAACCCTAAATCCTAAACCCTAAACTAGTAGAGCCGGAGGCTATGGATGCAAGCAATCTGCTGAAGCCTCTGCTAGCGCGGGGCGAGCTTCGCTGCGTCGGCGCGACCACCTTGGACGAATACCGCCAGTATATCGAGAAGGCGGCTTAGGGTTTAGGGCATATCGAGAAGGCGATGAACTGACAGCGCCATTATCATAGCCTTGTAGGGACTGTGGATTTTAGGATTTGGGGCCTAGGGATGTCGAGACGGCAATGGGGTGACAATGTCGTTATGATAGCCCTAAGTTACTGGTTCTTAGCAGAGAATAGGGGAATCTATTTCCTACGTAGCCCCTATATGATATAGTCCCGTATTCCCGACTAGGAGCCAGCAAGTAACCCTGAACCCTAGAGGGACTGTGGATGTTGGGGACGGGCTCATGTACTCAGGGATGTCTGAGCAACCTGCTAGGCCAGGCCTAGCCCGTCCCAGATATATAGATATATCTATAATGTCCAAACCCTTTAGCCTAAACCATTATCTTCGAATATGCATGCATACATGTACAGCTACAGCTGCAGCAAGATCCTAACAGATCTTTAAAAAGGCCCCAGAATCTTCGCAGGTGAATGGGAGACGCGTCATAAGCCTGAGTCTGAAGTTGTGTCGCCCTTTCTGTGCAAGTCCCCCTAAACCCTAAACCCCTAAAATCCTAAACCCCTAAACCCTAAATCCCTTAACCCCTAAACCCTTAAAACTCTAAACCCTATAAACCCTAAACGCGAGTCACTTCTTGAAGAGGACGCAGCCTTGGAGCGGCGCTTCCAGCAAGTCCTGGTGCAGGAGCAACCTGCTAGCATAGTGGGCTTCTCGTTTGGGTACTGCCCCTAGGGTTTAGGGTTTAGGGTTTAGAAGGAATGGAAAAGAACATGGCCACAACTTTAATGAGTTGAAATGGGTTTAGGGGTTTAGAGACATTAACAGCTGGATAAGAAGTAGAATAGAATGATAGTTTTTCTAGCTATATAGAGCCCTCAATAGGACCCCTATAACCGACTGTGAATGGGTGGGGGCAGGACCCGACTTATAGTGACTGTACTGAGGATCCTGGTTTTGTGATGCTCTATCCTCAGGTGAAGTATGCATGGGGAGGTACACATTCCGTTCTCTATTCCAACAATGATAGTTCCCTGCATCATATTTCTCCGCATTCATTTTTCAAGTTATGTTTGTGTAACCCTAAACCCTAAACCCTAAACCCTTTGCCTAATTTGTTCTCCCAGGCCAAATCACCCCTGAGGGACAGGGTTTAGGGTTTAGGGGCAGGGTCTGCCCGGCCCTAGCCAGTTGTGAGTTTCTTTTGCTGCTTTCTTTACTTGGGGTGGACAAGAGCAGGCCTGCTTTGAGATCAAAATGCCTTCAACCCTAATCCCTATAAAGTCTGTTCCTTTATTCCCTACCCCCAAAACGTCTAGGCACCTTTCTGGAGTTTTTTTCTGGTGCTTGGCACTCTCAAGCACACAAACTGACATGGAGTAAAACATACGGGCCACTAGAAAGACCTTTGTCCTTTTCCCATATGATCCCTGGCTTGTTTGGGCGTGGTTTGGGCGGGGCCCCGCCGCTTCAAAGCTGTTCCCATGACTGGAGAGAACACAGATCCTGTACTTAGCTTTCAAACCCTGTTTTGGCCTTGTCTGAAAAGATCGGGCAAGAAGCGCCTTGAAGTTACAATGCAAGAGGAGCATCTTCCTCAACGCCTCAATTCCACAGTACTGGACTAAGAGCTACTAAAAAGCCACAGGACATCTAGATTCCCGATCGCTTGGGTGTTTCTCCAGATCCCCATTTGCGTTCCCAAATTGGGACCCATATCCTTTCCTCATACTCCCAATCAGAGTGCTGGCAGCCAGCGCATCTTTTGCCAGCAAAGGCCTAAAGTCCCCGACTGCGTGAGCATCCTAAGAGGCAGGGACAGGGCTTAGGGTTTAGGGTTTAGGGCAAGTCATTGCCCCAAAATGCTACGAGGATTGGGGGGTTTAGTGGCTCAGCAGGCGCCCCAGAAAGGCCAGGAAATACGACATATTTAAGGAATTTTGCATGTTCATTGTGAATGCCTTTTTATCGCTAGGGAAAATTCCCAGAAACTATTTGAAGGAGGACATGGAGTTGCTAGGCTTAGAAGCGTGAGTCTGAGTCTTTGTTGAGGCCTCCATGGGGGAAGCATTCTGAGCGGCGTGGTTTTTCGGAAGGGCTGCATGACCATGATAGATAGGATTACCCTGCTTCTCAGGTCTGAAGAATTTGCGTCAAAAACGCATGGGCTACGTGCTAAAACCTTAAAGCTTGAACCCTAAACTCGGAAAGCAGATCTTGCATGACCCAAAGTACCTTGTACTTGGGGAATTCTGGTATTCTAGTATACTAAGGTCATGCAGATTTTAATATCAGCAGTATGGCAGATGCTTAATTTGCAAAGCAGTGGTTTACCTTCCCTCAGGTCCCTTGTCAAGAGGGGCCTTTAGATCGCTTATTAAGGTTGTTTTACAGGATGTATCGAGCCTGCGTACAAGGCATTGCTATCGGGTTGTCATGCGCTTGTTAATTGAGGGATATACTACATTGCTTATACTCCAGAGCCCATCAGAGGAGAGGTGGCACAAGCACTTTCTGCCTTGGAGCTAGATTCATGTTTCTGCGCCCCAGATGTCCGTGGGTTATTCAAGCCCCAGCCAAAGAATTGTTTTTGGCGATTCCTTTTCTGGATCCTTACTAACTTTAAAACCACACGATGCGTATACGTTCGAGAAAAATCTTCAGTGTTAGGCCTGAAGATTCTTGTTACCCGTCATCCCCATTATACAACACCCATGAAGCCATTAAACATAGATTTGTATAGGACTCCCAAACTTGCTGTAGTCTCTAACCCTAAGCCCTGTAACGTTTGACCAGGAAACATTAGTTTTGACATGGGGTAGCTCTTTACAAAGTGTCTTTCCTGTTCCAGGAAATGGCATCGAAGTTTAGCCGTTGCCATTCCCCCGAGCATCCACGCATGCTAAGAAATGACATTCCTATAAGCATACGGTTCCCCAATCCATGTGGGCCAAGATAACAGCATTCGTGGCACGGGTTCCCGGCAGCATGCATGCTGGCCAAGATAGTAGCGTGCAGGATAATAGCAGTCGTGTTGCCAGAACTTGCAGGTTCACAGAGCAGCCAAGGTAACAACTTTCATGATGTTACCGGAGCATACGTTTCCTCGAGCATAGATGTTTGCCAATATAACAACGCTCATATAGCCAGAGCATACGGTGAACGCCAGCATTCATGCTAGGCAAGATGGCATTTAACACCGTAGCGCTAGCTTGCTAACGTTCCTGTTACCTGATCATACGGTTCCCCGAGCATCAACGTTGGCCAAGATAATTCAAGACAATATCGTTCGCGTTACCAGAGCACACGGTCCCCCTGAAAATCCATGCTGGCCTAAATGCAGAGTGCGTGTTGCAGAGGACGCGGTTTCTCCAGCATAGGTGAGGTTGCTGTTTGTGCTAACATCTGAGTCATTACATCACTACAATCGATTATGCATGCACCTGACAGCTAGAAAAATCGATTGTAGTAGTGTCGGCAAAAAACATTGCGAGCAGCGTAAGTTACAGTACACTCCTGCAGACCCTTACCCTTAACTTCTGGAATGAGTGAATCCCCTCTGATCAAGTCAACTTCCTGGACCTGAACAAGGAAGCGCCTGAAAAGCAAACATTTGCCAGAGCAGCAGAATTACTGATTACTGCTCCTGCCAGCGTTTCCTCCCAGTTTGACAAATTCTGTGATGGAAAATCATGCCCTGTAAAGTCCTAAAATACTCACGATTGCCAGGTCCGTACCGTAAAGCTTTGCGTCCTAGTAACGCCGGGCAAATATTCCGGGCGAACTCTCAACCTAGTCTTGTGCAAGGCCTCAAGCCCCGCTATGAGCTGCACCACGGTGTTCGGATTTCCGACCGTGCTGTAGTGTCTCGGCGCAGATTCCCTGAGCAGCCACGGGGCGGCGTTCACAAAGGGGTAAAAAGCACAAAATTAGAGAGGATTATCAGAGTGAATGTATGGCTTAACCGAGAACTCCTAAACCCTGATGCTTCAAGTAGGGGCTGTGAAGGGAGATAATTTGGGAGGGCTAGGTCCTTCAATAGCTTTGGGGTGTATTGGGGAACGATGAGAGCCGCCTAGGCTCCTTGGAGCGCTCCCTCAACAACCCAGCAAGAACTGAAGGTCAGTCTGACTGGGATCAGGCAAACCACAAGAGAACGATGGGGACATTAGAAACCGCCAAAAGAGTAACACGCCAAAAGAGTAACATTACAGAACCCTTGCTCTGGGAGACCTCTCTCAGAAAGCCCGCCACCATTTTTCCGCAAGATCAAGCTTCAAAACCAGGCTTTGATATAGAGCTTTCATGTATGCAACAACACTCCTTAAACCCCTAAAACCTAAACTCTGTAATATGTTCTGAGAGGAATATGACCTCTACCTGGGTCAATGAAGCCCCAAAGCACAGAGTGAGAGAGAATGGCAAAGTCCACCTCGGGCAGCAAAATTACCGAGCAATGCTGTGCCTACAACGTAGGGCTTAGGGTTGAGGGTATAGGGTTTAGGGCTCAGGGTTGAGGGTTTAGGGATTGAGGGTTTAGGGTTTTCGGGGCCATTGTTGAATAGGTTTTCTCGTTTATAACACAATAAATGTGATTCCGTGCAGATTCTCAGAATCTGTTCTCCATAATGTAGCCCACGATTCATGACACATGGGTAAATGCTTGCTGTGTAAACTAAGTAATTTGAGTAAAGACACCGGCTCTTGGATTTCGATGCCCCTCTTTAAGGCAGACGCAGGTGCTTCGGGTTCCATGCTTCCTCACAGCTATGGGTTGGGTACTGCCCCCACTCNNGGGCTATATATAACCATAGTATAAGTATTTCCCAACTGTTACTGAGGGGGGGGGCAGTACCCAAGCTATGGGGTTCTTGGAAAGTTCCGTGCGCACGGTCTCACAGGAAAAGCCGTAATGTTGAGACTCAGGTGGCCGCAGCCGTGCTGGCCGACCGGTATCCTAGGGGTACTTGGAAATACTTTTTACTTTTTGCTTATTATAATCTGAACCCTAGGGCTCCAAATAGCCCAATGTAGGTACTGTTTATAGACATTGGGGCCCAATGTAGGTATTATTTATAGACATGGAGCCCCAGGGTAAGGAACAGCAAAAAAATGTGATTTTTACTAGGGTTCCAAGTTCTCCAAAGGTACATCACGGATCGCTTCCTGCCGGACAAGGCCATCGACCTCATGGACGAAGCGTCTGCCAAGGCGCCAAGGCTCTTCCAGTAGTTTCGTGGGGTTCTATATAATCCCTATATAACCGCTATGAACCCTGTAGTTTACATTTTATTTTCCATTATCCCAATATTATCCTATATGGCACCTGTATTATCCCATGTGGGGAAACGGATTGCAGTACTCGGCAGGCGTATAGGGCGGCCTGATGTTGAGAAAGATATTGCGCCCAGGGAGGGGAGGATGGATTGAGATGAAGACATATGTACTATAGTCTTAACTCCTTAAAGGGGGTTATATAGGGGATTACATAGGGGACTACAACAAGGGTTATTTAGGGGGATACTAGGAGTTTAGACTATAGCTCATATAAAGCTGTCTCGCGTGCAGTGGCTGTCAATGCAACTTCGAACGCTTCTGGGGATGTACCAAACAAGGTGGTCATGAGATTGAGGACCCGATGGTTTAAGGGGGTGGGTCGGATTTCCCAAACTTGAAATGCTCGCCATGCACCCCCTTCTCCACTTTACCAGCACCAGAGATTCCTCTTCCTAAGACATGCTGTTCCTAGTCAGGCATCGGGGAATGGATGCCATAGTGCACCAATTTAAACCATAGACTCTGCCATAGACGCTACCCTAAACCCCAAGCCCTGAATACCGAATTAAGGTCAAGATGGAGGTGACCTCGAAACCTGCAGAGCTGGAACGCTTGGATCGCAAAATCCTCCAGCCCTTGGGCTGTACTGATGAATCCTTAGGGTCTAATTGAGGGCTGGAATCGGCTTTGGGGTTACGAGTTTTTGGGTGTGATGTTAGGGGTTGAGGAGCATCTATGGTATAGGGTACCTCAATAGACCCTGACATAATATCCGTAATGTTTAGTTCACGACAGTGCGGGTTTAAGGTTTTGGAGGTTCCTAGTTTTCCGTGCGGCTTTGGGTTTAGCGAATATGCAGTAGATACTGAGCCTGCATGACCCTAAGTGTCTTATCCCTTGGGATTGGTTGCGCTGAGCTACGAAAAGGCCATGCAGGACGTTTAATTTCCGTAGTAGGCCACTACAGGGGGATCTGAAGCCTGCTGCAAGAGTACTAACGTCTTTAAGGATTCTGACGGTTTCTGTCGATGAGAGGTCAGATGGTTTCTTTGGGGACCACAGGTAAGCCTCAAAAAGGCAGACATGGAGATTCATAGGTAGCGAAGAGTGATGTTATGGGTCCCGGGCATTAGGTTCTCCACGCGGTTTCGGGTTAGGGTTCTACCTATACTTGTCCTACTCACATTGTGACCCAGAATGACCCTCGAACCCTGAAGCCCTATTGGCCAGCAACGTCGTTTCGAGGACCGGGTCTGGTAACAGTTCCAGATGTGATTCATATGAGGTGGTTTCTCAAGAATCAGGGCGTGTTGGGGGTCCCCTTTTCGGATTCTATTGGGTCAAGTCTGAAAAGACCTCACATCTGAAAACAGGTCGCTTGCTACATTCCCGGAAGCGGCAAGATGCTACTAGGATCTCCTTCCCGCAAGACTTGACGGTGGCCATAGCCCTAAGCCCCAAGAGTTCATGTACCTATATAGTATATACGCAGGGCCCAAAAGGATCTCCAAGTAAGTATTTTAGGGCCCAAGTATATAAAAAATAGCTACACGGACCCTTTGGCCATAATCCTCAACCTTCACCCTGTAACAGTGGTATAATAGGAATATAAGAGTACCTTACTATAATCTTTATTATCCCCTATAGTCCATATTACTGGGTGGCGGGTCCACCCTAACCCTAAACCAAAAACCCTAAACCCTAAACCCAAGCTACAACCCAAGCCTCTTCCATGAAAGGCTTGAGATGGAACGTCTCAGCGTGGGGGATGACAAGGAGAGGGCAGGGAAGTATTTGCGATGTTTGATTGTATAGGGTTTAGGGCTTAGGGTTTAGGGGTATAGGCTATAGGGTTCAGAGTATAGGGTTTAGGTTGGGTACTGCCCCCCTCAGTAACAGGTGGATAATAAGTATAATATGGTTATATATAGCCCTTAATAGGACCCCTAATATAGACTGTTACTGGGTGGGGGCAGTACCCAATGTATAGGGTTTAGGCCTTAGGGTTTAGGGGTATGGGCTATAGTAGGGTTCAGAGTATAGGGTTTATGGTTCATTGTTTGTGGAGATTGCCCTTGCAAAAGCTCGCGAACTCCGTAAACTGGTAAACTGGAGCATCCCGTCTCAAGCCCCCAGGTAGACGATGAAAGTGCTATCGTACAAATTGTGTGATGTTCAAAATTCATGCGATTGGGATCCTAGGGCAGGGGCAGAGAGCAGAAACTTTCTACTTGGTCATGCTGGGGCAGGTGTTTTGAGGGGTGGAGGAAGGTCAGCCTAGCAGCTCGGGTTGCTGTTATTTTGTAAGTTGCTATCATACGGAACTCCCTTTTTCTATATTTACCCATATACTGAATTTAAGTTCCTTGTCAGCAACCCAGCCTTGTGGAGACTTATTCGAACTCAACTTTCGGTCTTCGACGTACTATGCGGATGAACTGTGTCGGATACAGGCCTATGTTATACTGACTGGGCATTGGGGTGTGGGTTTGATTTTTGGGTGGTTGGCAGTGCTTAGCAGTAGGGACACCTGCCCAATCTGAGTCATACTGCGCACTCGTCTCACCCTTGTCAAGCCACCGGGCACAACTCTACCGTGTCCTACGTAAAAGCAATAGGGCGACAGCATCTTCAAAGATCCTAATCATGGGCCCTTAGTCGCTTTTGTAGGGTCTTCTAGGGCAGGATGAAGGCCATAGATTTCTTGAGGTTTATGGCTCATGGCTCGGGAATGTCTCAAAAACAGGGGAAAACCTGATAGGTTGGGCAGTGCTGGATGCAGCGTGATGCTGTCGGCGTATTGTCCCGGTCACGTGATGTGATGTCTGTGGTTCTCTTGCATGAGGGAGCTTGCACGTGCTTGAGGGTCCCTTCTCAGGCCTCAGGTGTACAACCCGAAAAGAAGGGAATCCCCAAAAAAGACAACCTTCTCCCAAACTTGATGGGAACTCCGAAAGCGCCCTACACAGACTACTGTTAACACGTGCATCCTTTGGGGGAGTTCTACGCTGGGTGAACAAGAACTTGGATAGGACAGTCAGTCCGTGGCTCGTTTGAACGACATCGAGGAAGAGTTATCCAGGTGCCTGCAAGCTAGGTTTCTTGGATTAGGGATCAGGATTCAGTTAAAAGAGATTTGACAAGTTGGGGAAGCATGGGCTAGGGCTTTGCAGTTTAGAGATTCGGCTTTGAGAGTTTTAAGTTTTGGGGTCTGTAGTCTATGGGGTTTTGGATCATGAAGACTTGGCCATGCGAACTCTTTTCCATTGCATGCTTGTCAAGGGAATACGACGTGTCATTGGGCATGATTCTCTTTCAGTGAGTCAGTAGGTTATCCACACCAGAACGTTACATGCTCAGAACAAACATGCGCCATGAACAGCCCAAGTTATAACCAGGTTTTTTGAATAATGACCCTGATAGATGGCACTGGTGACTAGTGCCTCGTAATACGCATACTGAGCCATGCATCCATGTTCAGGGCCTCCAGGCATCGGCATCTTCCAAAATTCGCTGCAGGAGCCCCATTTTTAGAATCCTTTATTAGGAATAGGAGCATAGTCTGTTGGGGGTCTATATTGGGGGCCCCCTTCATCGAAACCCCGGTCTGATGCCGTGCCGGCTTCCTGAGCCATTGTTGCGAAGTAGCAGCAAGCTTTTGGTAGGACAGATATCCCTCCTTCAACAGTAGCCGCGAACCCACTTGGAGGATCTAGGGTGATCATACTTGTGGGTGTGGGGCTATATGGTGGGTTGTCCTCGTTTTTGAGGGTACTTTGTATGAGGGGCCGCATTATATTCGGGACCCCAAAAGCGACCATGCAGTTCACACCCCCTCACATGAGGTCTGCCCGGTAGACCACTAAAATCTAAACCCCACAATCCAAAGCCCTGAACCCTAAGCCCTAAACCCTAAGCCAGAAGCCCTAAACACTAAGCCCAAAACCCAAAACCCTAAGCCCTAAGCCCTAAACACTAAGCCCTAAACCGTAAACCCTAAACACTAAAGATGGATTTCCATCTCTTGTTTTGCGCGGCAGGCTCCGCTCCGAGCAGGGTGAGAGGGAGGAAAAGTGGAAAGAGGAACGCCACCCGGTTATCATATGAGCTATAGTCTAAACTCCTTAAAGGGGGAATATATAGGTGATTATATAGGGGACTACTATAGGGGATATTAAGGGGGATACTAGGAGTTTAGACAGTAGCTCATATAGATATCATTTAGGAGGACCCCCCCCCCTGTAATAGTGGTATAATCGGAATAGAAGAGGACCCTAATAAATCCCTATTATCCCTTATGGTCACTATTACTGGGTGGGGGGTCCACCTAAGATATCATAGGATTATATGTAGGGGATATATGGGGGAGATATTGGGGATATAGTGAGTAATGGAAACAAGGTGGAAGCCACCATGAGGGGATTAGGTATCAGGGGTCAGGGACTCGGGCTCAGGGCTTGTCCTTTTTTAAATCCTGGACCTTTTCTTGAGCGATATTAGCCAGCTGTTTGGGGGCCAGGGGACCCTAATTGTTATTCACATGCTAGATTGTCAAATCACATAGGCCAAACATGGTGGCCTTGTCGGAAGATTATGTACTTCCGCTCCTAATACTACTCCGGAGCCTTTTGATTCACCTCGATTTCGCAACCAGCCAGAATGTGGAACTTGCACAAGATTATCCTGAAAGAAGCCTCAATAGGAACCCTCATAAGCCTTTGTAACCCCCATATATGCCAAGAGTGCCCAGTGTAACAACCACCCATATTCTAACTAAGACAAATAAATGGATACTTCCCCCACCCTAAGCCAGTCCTGACATATTCTACTTGTAGTTACAATATCCCCCTTCTCAGGGTCTGGCGTATGCCTTTAACCGGGGTTGGGGGCAGTACCCAAGATTTTCAACAAAACTGATATATGGTAGTTTCCCTAAATAGGGGGACCTCAATATAGATTCTAATACATTATAATCCTTATTTTGGGGACCCCTAAAAGGGTACCCCACAATTTTGGGAAACTCCCGTATATTGGTGCTTAAGGGATAGTGCCGGGCATGGCTCGTGGATGCGTAGGATAGCCCCTATATCACCCACAATAATGTAGTAGCTTCCATGCTCCTTTCCCCTAGGTCCTATAGAACCTACATCCGATTTAGTCCCCTTCTAATAGCGCTTACCCGAAGGGTCCAAGGACCCAAATAATCAGGAATTAGGGCCCAAATAGAGTAATATTGATGGTACTTGGGCCCTAAAAACCCCATTATTTGGGTCCTTGGACCCTTAGGGTTACATTCCTTTCCCAACTCCGACTTGGGCACTAGCAAGCTGAGGTGAGTCGATCAACTCATTGCAAGACCTCCGTCAGAAGATCGAGGACCCTGCCCGGGGGGCTACCATGGCTGATAGATTCGAACCCACCATGGCAGAGGAGTATGGTATATTTCAGTCTTGATTTAGCACAAGAAGTTGGCTGGGAAAGAAAATGGAAACTACAAGGGTTACAGGGGTTATATAGGGGATACTTAGGGATGATGGAAAATAAGAATAAAGCAGGACTTTCCAGGGAGAGGCACTGGTTGGCTCTGTGATCTACCGGAGATCATACCACCCAAGACGCGTTGGATTGCAGACCAATATAACCCCAATATATTCCTATCATCCGCTAATAACCCCTATATGGTCCGTAGTTTCCATTTCATTTTCCATTATCCCAATATAACCCCTCCTGCTTACGGCTGTATGAAGTCAGCTTTCCTCAATCCAGAACCCTACCACTGGTCGGCTTCAATTGTAGGTTTAGTCTTGAGGACCCCCGTTGTACCCTTTAAATACGGGTGTATGGTCCCTATTTGGGTAATATAGAGGTAGATGGAGGGTCTAGGTAGATGACTTCCTTAGCAGGTCTTGGTATGAGGGTTTTCTCAAGAGAAGGATTTCAAGCGAACGGAGTTGATGAGAAGAACCCTAATTATTGCTTTGAGTCTTCGCAAGGTTGGCTTCCTGTACTGGGACATCGTAGTAGACTAGTTGTAGCAACAGCGCTGAGAACCGTCAATGAAAATGTGCTTGACAAATTCCTCGCCTGACTTGTTGCTTAAGGTTTCTGAACGTAACAGTAATGTAACAAACCACGTCCACATGTTTCTCAGAAGGTCCTATGCACACCCCACGTACTGCAGCCCCCTGCCGCTGAAGAACCCGGAAAACCTTGCGAATCCCTCCATGACTAGGCCACAAGCTTAGACCCCTGGCCTAAACCCACCGCTCACCCCTCTCCCTACAAAAGGCACACCATAGACGTCAAGTGCCACACTAGCTGCCCTTCATACACCCTAATTGAAAGTCTGGCTGCAAATCAAGCACGCTGGGTTTTCGACAAGCGGGGTGGCCATTGCGCGACACAGGCGTGTAATAGCATTGCCAGGCTCGCCACAAACCTCTTTGCGACAACAGCCTTTTCGTGGAGCATGCCTGAACAAAGCTCTCGCGACGGAGGTATCTCAGAGATGGTCTCAGCAATGGGGTAGGCAATTTGCAGCGGGCGTGGGAGGGCCCTCCGACAAAACGGGCCCCATCCACAGCCATAAATATCCCTGTTTTCAAGAACCCTGTTCTGGTTCTGAAGGACTTGGAGCGCGCGCTTGCAGAAGCAGAGCGTGAGATGAACTTGCAGCGAGCGGGCGAAATCAAGCGCCCCGCAAGCACTTAATGCGTATCAGTCTAGGATTTTGCTTGTTGAATCTGGGGCCTCGAGATTAGGACAAAAGGCTTCGGTTCCAAGAGTTCAGGATCTGGGGTTTCAGCTCACCTGTGCAACTGCGTCTTGCATTTCCTCCCGCAGAGGGATTCAGCCTCAGTTTTGAAAGACGAGCTTGCATGATTTTCCAAAGTTGTGGGTGAGTGAACGCCTCAATCATGGAATTCGATATTTCTTTGAAGAGGGTCTGGGGCTTAGAGAGATGAGATGCAGTGTCCTAGCAGCGTAGCGGATGTAGACGTAGGTGTGTTCTTCTTAGAGGATAGACTCGGGCACAGCATAGAGGGAATTGCAGTCCACCCCCCCTCTTTTCAGAGCAAACGAGCGCCTTGTTGCTGAACTGACACAGGGCAGGCGTGCAGAAAAAACAACGGGCTCTCTGTAGGAGTGTGCATATAGATGCGCATTGTTGTTCGCGCGCACGCGCCATGTCTACGTGCAAAGGGGTTGTGTCAAGCCTCTACACCCAGCTTAATCACGGACATGGGCAGAGCACTACCCTATCATGCTTACTTAATTAGTCGGCAATGTGGGAATGCACTTCTCTAGCAACCATCCGAAGTCCCTACACTGCCCTACATACTCCCTAAGTGCACCCAGAACCCATTCCCGCATTTCCTTCTAAGCATTAATGAGGTATGGCGAGCTGGCACCACTAAAGAAGCAGCTCGAGGCGGGCTGGGCTGCACAAGGATCCAACAACTTGGCCCTAATGGTCCAAGTAGCCCCAACAATGGGAGCCTAGAAGGAAACAAAAACCAAACAATGGGGTCTTAGGTCTTATTTGTTATTTGGGATCTAAAGCCCTAATATCTGGGTACTTGGACCCTTAGGGTTGGAGCCAAGCCTCTAGGCGCAGATGGCTAAATCTTCCTGATACACTGAACTCCAGGCCCCAAGGCCGCACAAGGCCCAAGTACCTAGGGACAATGGACAAGAAAATGGAAACTACTATAGGGTTTAGGGGCCCTGCAGGAAAGAGAAGCCGAAGCCGCAGAGAAGGAAGAGGACAGCAGGGATCCCACGTGTGGATGTCCCTAAGCCTGTGGCTCTAGGTCTTGAAGTCATACCTACTTTATCCCCATGAAGGCATACAGGCAACAGCCTGAGTTTACTGTTCAGAAAAAAATCATGTTGGGTCTGAGGGCTTGCGTAGGAGTGCCCTTCCAAGGCCCTTGCCACAAGTGTGCTTGAACCCGAAGAGTCTGTCGAATGAAAGCTTTGTTTGGCCTCTGGATAAGAGTTTTGGGTCATTCTTTTGCCTACCTTGAGGGCTTAGGCAGGTTCAAGGCCGGTGCAGTGCAGCGGGCTTTGGCCTTTATCCCGACCGTTTCTGGTCTCAGAGTGTTCACTCCAATCCGCCATACCTCTCATTTCCGGAGCTGCTGAGGCGTTCTTTTGTTACGCAGGTTCCCGAATAAGTGGTAGTTTCTCAAAATAAGGGGGCCCCAATATAGACCCCAATATACTAATCATAACCCTTATAGTGGGGACCCCCAAAATGGTACCCCTAACTTTGGGAAACCCCCAATTATGCTTGCAGAAAGGCTGCTAGAAGAAGGTTGATGGCATTGTGCCGAAGTAGCGGCCGTGCTCACCCCGCCGAGTACACTTGTGAATCATGGGAACACTTGACCAAGAAACCTTACCCCAACACAAGGGTTCGTTGTGGCCTCTAAAATCGCAGTCGCGTGATAATTTCCATGGCAAGGGGGGGCCAGATAGGTCATATAGATGCTGACATACTACATTCCTTGACACGGGGGTGGAAATCTTCATCCTCCGTTTCCATTTCACTGTCCATGTTGTTTTCCATTTGCTCTTACCCTGTAGATGTGTTTTCTACATACATACATACATACATACATACATACATACATACATACATGCATACATACATACATGCATACATACATACATACATACCTACATACATACATACATACATACATACATACGTCATTATGTTACCCTGTATATCCCTAGACAACTTGAATTAAGTTATACAATCCTCTATAACCCTACATGACCCCTTTAAAGTGACCATGCATCCCAAATTGCAGCATACAGCCAGTTGATAGTTTCCCCAAATAATTAGGGGGATCCCAATATAGACCCCACAAAAATATGATCCTTGTTATGGGGACCCCAGAGTGGTGCCCCTAATTTTAGGAAACTGCCAGTTGCTTGAGAGCCAAAAAAGCAGCGAGGACAGTGCCGAGCTAGTCAACGAGCGCGTGCGCATGGCAGCACTTACAGGGGTAGGTTTGAAAATAGTCTGCTAACCGTACAAACTTCCTACATTGGAACAACCTGTAGCTTTTCTAGGGATTCCCAAGCCTACACACCCTAGCTTAGAGAAGAGGGCCAAGGACATAAGACTTCCTTTACACAGTGCTTGGCCCTAAACCCTAAACCGTTGACAACCCTAAACCCTCAACCCCAAACCCTAAACCGTGGTCGAACTCATCAGCACGGAAGGTTAATTTTCAGCGCAGCTGCTTCTGAGTGCTTCAGGGTTTTCCAAACAGAGGCAACAGTCATGGGTTTATGGTTTAGGGCTGAGGGGTGGACATGTGAGGATGCCAGAATCAGAAGAAATCCTGGCTTCTTAGACCCAAATGTATACCCCTGAGTAATGAACCCCCTCCTTTGAAGGGCCTCAATATTAGGATCCCCAGTACAATCCCTTTTCAGAGGAGGGGGTGTATTAATCATGGGTCTGGGTTATGCGACGCAGAGAGCAGGGCTTCTCCGTTATGACCTGATTCTCGCAGAGGGTGCGCAATAAAGACGGGAGAGGCAGCTGCATTGACAATCCGCAGTGCGAAGGATTTTGCTGGGGTTCTATAAAGGATCTTAAGATGCCTTATCATATCATGGATATGTCGTACATGATAGGGATAGGGGTTAGGATTACCTTACAGCGGTAAGATAATGTAAGTCCCTTGGGGGCAACCCAGCAGTTCGAAGGGTATTTGGACAGCAAGCGTTGGCGTTGGTGCCTTTTATTGCTTCTGTCTTGCGCACGTCCGCTGAGTAAACCCTGAACCCGAAACCCAACTTCCATTTGATTCTCCATCATTGGATTAGAGTTCCTGGCATGAAAGCGCTTGTCTGCGCTGGAAATACTTACTGGTTCTTGGTGGGGAATTTGGGCAGACAGTTTATAGGGATTACATTCCATTCTTCCCTACCAAGAAACCTCAAAAAACCCTAAGCCCTTAACTCCAGGGCACCATGATTCCATGCCCTGACCCAGGACATCCAGGAGATTGTTTCCATGCAAACAGGCGGGTGGCTTCATCGCGCTTTCTGTCCCTAATTCTGGGCTGCTGTTACGGAACTTAAGCTAAGTTACCATAATGGATGCATTATAGATATGTGGAGAGGGTATATAGGGTTTAGGATTTAGGGCTTTAGTTATCATAATGGGTATATATAGTAATTAATATGCTTTCAAGCAACCAGACTTTCAAGAGCCGGAGCCTGACTCAAGGCATGATTGCTGCTATCACTGAGGTTATTGCTATGGTAGGCAGTCACTTATGGTCCCCCTTAAATAGATAGAATA
>CAJNIZ010047067.1:1622-12273 GCA_905231905.1 Symbiodinium pilosum | reverse complement strand
CCTAAACCCTAAACCCTAACTTAGTTTAAGTTCCTTAACAGCAACCCAGCCAAAGGGCCAACTACAGCTCCAAGCCCTCAAAGGGACTCAGCCGGATCCGTCTTCCAAGGTTTGATTCCGAGGAGTCCATGATCCGGGTTGTGGCGGCCTCAGTTTAAACCCTAAACCTTGAATTAGTTTGTGGTTTAGGCCTTTAGGGTTTAGAGAGAGAGGGTTTAGGGTTATGGGTTTAGGGTTTAGGGTATGTTGTTTTCCATTATCCCAATATAACCCGAATATAACCTATTAACTTCCAAAAAATTCCCTGGAGTCGAAAAAGTATCTTATTTTCATTATCCCAATATAACCCGAATATATCCTATTACCTCCCAAAAAATTTCCTTCAATCAAAAAAGATCTAGGGAGCCTAGGTTACTATTGGGTGAGGGAACCTACTTATAAAGGGTATACAATGGGGTTACAATGGCTTATGACGGGCCTACTTATTACCGAGCTCGGAGGTCCCTTAAGGTAGGACCTGGGGTTCACATGTAAAGGGCTTATAGTCCCCCTGAAGGAGATAGAATCTGACTCTGGGTGGGGTATAGTATAATCAGATCCCCATATGCCCTATATTCTATCTACTTAAGGGAGACTATAGGTTTAGGGCTTACGCAGGATTTTGGGCTTATCTGGGGTTTAGGGCTTAGGGCCTGTCTACTTTAGGGTTTCAGGTTTTTTGGGCTTAGGCTTTAGGGTTCGCACGGGGCCTTTGGGCTTTTGATCTTGGGTTTAAGCAAGTCTTGAATCAAGGAAGTACTTGACATGACGTAATTAGTCCTGCCTGAAATACTTGGAGTAAAAGGAGAGGTGATGCTTGATTAAGCTGGCTGCCTACTTGAACCTATAGGGCCTTATGCAGGAAGACCACCGAACGCATGACAACGTCATGGCCTACGATCCTGCGCAGTCGCAGTTTTCAATCGTATGAAGGAAGGTTTCGTAAAATGCGCCAGGATCCAAAACAAGTCTAGGGATCCAAATAGCCCAATGTAGGTAATATTTACAGACTTTGGGGCCCAATGTAGGTATTGTTTGTATACTTGGATCCCCAGGGCAAGTCTTAAGGAGTGCTCCTAAGTCGTACAAACCGTAACCCTAATGGCGCTCTGAGCTTCTGGGACTTTACACAACAAAAGGCTACAAGAATCAACTCCCAAAACCGAGCTCCCGAAAGTCTCCTGAAAGCCCGATGGCGGAGCTAAAGGCAAGCTTCACACTCCTATGATGCTACTGCAGGTGGAGGAAATCTGGCACCACCTAGACTAGAAGCCTCGAACTACTGTGGTCACCTTGTAGGGTAGGGATTCTAAGGGTAAAAAAGTTGCATTTAGGAAGGTATACATGCGCCCCAAAACCCAGCGCTGGCACGGGATTTCACGAGGCTCAGTTAGATGCCCCAGGCCTTGTGATTGCAGCTGCGTGCATGATGGTTTGCCTCCTCTTCTTCTTCCCAAGGACATGTCCGAATATATGGAGAAGTTTGCCGTCTCGCGGCTGACGGGCGCCCCACCGGGCTATGTCGGCTACGAGGTGCCTATTTGGAGGGGGGAATTGACGCATGTCCCTCTGGTCTCTAGCAGTGTCCCCTAGCAGTCCAAATAGCCCAGAGTAGGTGATATTTGTAGACTTTAGGGTCGAATGAGGCTTCTTTACTTGGATGTGCAGGCCAGGAGATACCACAAGGTGACTCACGGCTGAAGAGTTTGCAACAAAAGTCTTCCAAATTTGGAACTATTACTTTAAGGGAGTTTATGGCTGGTAGACGGGTCAAAGCCTCATGGCCTTTTAGCATGCACTTCCCAAGACAGCAGCCCTCTTTGAAGACCAACAAGAAGTTCTTTAGTGAGCAGGTTTCGCACTTTAGAATGCAGGGTATCCCATGGGAAATCTAAGCCCCAAAAGATCCACTGAGCGCCATTTGATTCCAAACTTGCGCATGCACATATACAAAGGTCCTCGCGGTCCTCCCAAATCATCCCGCAATGCCAACTTGGAAGCTCTAGAAAAGTCTCATACATGTTATCAGCACGCAAACCCAATATAGCAGTATAGCACAAAACAAGTTTAGGCTAGAGAACCTCAACAGGGGCCGAGGAAGTGAAACTCCTAAGCCTCACGCCCTTTGTAGATAGACCACGAAACCCAACCCTCAAATCCATTAACTGCCCCAACCCCTGAACCAGCAAAACGCCCCGACCCTTAAACAGGAGGGCGGCCAGCTGACGGAGCCAGTGCGGCGACGGCCCTACTGCGTGCTGCTCTTCGACGAGATGGAGCTCCTGGGACATGAAGAAAAGAAGAGGGATCACATTAAGGTTATGCCAGGGGCAACTGAATTTTCTGCTTGTTCTTTCCTTCAGCTACAGTCGGCTTGAGTCTAGATTAGACCTTGTGCAAATGAGTTGGTTGAATCTCGCAGGATCTCAGTTCATGTATTGCTGTACCTCCACGTTGACATCAGTTCACATGCTTTGTCAGTGCCTGCATCATGCAAAAAGTATGTGGGCCTACGTGGTTTAAACACAGTGAAACCCACACCACCCAGAATATCCACAGAGTCTCCATAAAGTTGCTTGCAGATTTCCCTGCACAAATCAGGGTTTCAGGTTTAGGGACTCTTTTTCATTATCGACCGCAAAAAATTTCAGCCAACAGCTGAGGAAGGCTCATCCTGATGCTACTTGGAAGAATACCAGCGGCGTGAGTTATCAGAATAGCCGTGGGCCCCAAACCCTAAACCCTAGTGTCTTAGCCTGCCCTTTCAAACATGTTCCATGACAGCAATTCAGAATATCGGTAGCAGAACTACGCAGGACCTCCCATCTAGTTCCCTTTGGGTTTAGGGCTTAGGGGCTGTAATCCCCCCAAAACCGTAAGTAGCCCAAAGAGGAACTACATGGGAGCCCTGGGGTAATCTCAATATTTTAGGGTTTAATTTGTTGGTTTAGCGCTTAGGGTTTTAGGGCTTGTCAGACTCAACGTGCCATAGGAGCCACGAAGAACTCGAATGCGAGCACGCCTGCCTTCGACCTTCTGGCCATTAAATCCTAAGTTTGCCCCTGTAAGCCCTAAACATCATTACTACTACTACGACGACGACGACGAAGACGACGGCTACTACTACTACTACTACTACTACGACCACCACTACTACTACTACTACTACTACTCCCGTTATTCTTACTATTCTTGCTATCCTTACTATAGTTGCTGTTATTACTGTTAGCCCTAAACAAGAAATTTCAGGTCTTCAACCTCTTGCTCCAGATCTTGGACGACGGCCGCTGCACCGACTCGCAGGGCCGCACCGTGGATTTCAAGAACACAGCCTTGTGTCTGCATTTGAGCTATATAGTCTAAAATCTCAAAGAGGGTTATATAGGGGATTAATACAGGGGAGTATTATAGGGGTTATGAAGGGGGATACTAGGAGCTCAGAGGGTTTGTAGGGTTTATAGTTTATTGGGTTTAGGGTGAAGGGTGTTGTAGAGTTTTGGTTTTGGGGTGTATTGTAGTTACAGGGTGCATGTGTATAGGGTATTCAGGATTTGGGGTACAGGCTTGGTACAGACAGCCCGTCTGTACTCAGCACAAGCTTAGGCGAGCGTTTTCTTAGGTCGCAAAGTCAGGCATCTCACTTTGAAAGGATACAGGGTCGCTGCTCTGAGCAGGTGAAGTATCTTGCGGAAGTATACCTGACCATGTCACAATATGAGCAGAAAGTAGAGGGCCGTAACTACCCCAGGCCGAATCCAGGCGTGTGCACAGCAATCACCAAAGCCGAGCCCAGAAGCATGAAAGCTAGTACTATTACTACTACTGTTTCTATTACTATTACTACTATTATTATCATGATTACTATTACTGTTACTACTACTATATCAATATTAGTCTATTACTTGCTATATAGTCTTGTTTGCAGGATATTGCAAGCAGATGTGGCCTAAACATTCCTCCAAAAGTTCTTTTAACGCATCCAGAAGCGGGGCAATTTAAAGCGACCTCACCTGACCTCACCCTAAATCCCACCCTAAATGGTGGTTTGCATAGGGAACAGTACCAAAATGGCCTTAAATTGGGAGCAGGAGGCGTGTTTTTAATTTTATTCTGTTGCCCTTGGCAGCTCGCAAAGAGCAGTTGAGAGAGACCTATAGCTGGAATTTCACTGCCGTGGCCGGCCTACCTCTGGACAGATGTATGTAAAAATCTTTATGTAACCATATATATATATGTATAGATAGATACCCCTATAAGTATATATATATATATACCAAATATCCCTATATAACCCTATGTATCCCTATAACCCTATGTATCCCCATATAAGCCTAGGTGTCCTTATATGAGCCTATCTATCCCTATAAACCCTATATATCCCTCCGCAGGTCATCATCATGACGTCCAACGTCGGCAGCGATGCAATTGCTGAGCTAGGCGTCCTAAGCTCAGCTACCGAGCAGATGGCACCTAGATGTTAGGTGGACCCCCCACCCAGTAATAGTGACTATAAGGGATAATAGGGATTATATTAGGGTCCTCTTATATTCTTATTATACCACTATTGCGGTGGGGGGGTCCTCCTAACCTAGATGTGCTTACTGGTTCTTATGGTTTAGGGGGATAGGAGGGAATAAGAGAATACTCCAGAGGTATTAAATAGGGATAATGTTCGCTTATTCCCTACTAGGAGCCCGTAAGTGTGGAGCATCTCAAGATGGTTGGCTTCTTCTTTGAAGCGAATTATCTACAGGCACAATCTTCGGGGATAGAAGACAATAATCAGAGGAGTTTTGAGGGCTTCACTAGCACACGGATTACATCCGTCTGTGAGCGCTTTCTGGGTCGAGACAGCATATGCCTCACAGCCTGTGGGATTTGACCTACCTTGAGCGTTGTCTATACAATCACTCAAATGGCACCTGCCACAGGCAGCTGGGAAAGGGGGACCTGGGAATCTGGCCTCGCCAGAGTTCTCTCCCTGCTCAGTCGCAGAGGAGTGGTGAGTGTAGCGGTTTACAATGCGGGCATACGTGCAGCGCACTGGTTCTACAAGTTCCGCGAGCGAGCATGGAACCCTGCAAAAAGGCCCAGAAGAGTGCTCAGTTTTCAAAGGGTTCGATGGGTTCCATGTCAGCTTGCAGGAGGGCATTGGTCCTGCAAAATTTTTACTTTTGATAGGAGATCTAATCCGAGAGCTTCAGTGTAGTTATGTCGCCCTCAAGCGCTGGGGGACTAGAAGCAGCATAGCTGCAGGCTTCTATTCAAGGGTACAAATGATTACCAATTTCATGGCTATAAATCCTTTATACAACTATGATATAGGGTACCGCAATTAGACCTCCAAATGACATTGGCGGGTCCTCAACATAGAAGCTACGCAGTCGCAGGCATGGAGAGATGCAAAAACCCATCGCCTCCACATCGTAAGGTTTAGGGTCCGAAGTTTAGGGCTTTGCTTATGCAGTTCTGGGCGGTTCCTGAGAGTGGCCACACAATCGCAGGGACTACACCTAAAAGGAACAACAATGAAGATTCTGGATACTGTAAAAGTATGAATAATTGCCAATATAATTGCCACCATAATACTCATATATCAACAGTATGTAATGAACCCCAACCCTATGATACGTAGGCTCCTACCCTATACAGTAGGCTTTGAAGATTCATCCAGGCCGACATGGATCCCGCGCATGCCGATGAGAAGTTCCAGCAGGCCCGACCCCAACAAAACAAGGAACCAATAAGGAGCCTTCTAGGGGTTACATAGGCTTATATCAGTTCATACAGTGACTATAAACCCTAAACCCTAAATAGTAGTTTCCATTTTCTTTTCCATTATCCCACTGTAACCCCAATATACTATAGTAGTGGGACTTGCTACTAGAAAAGACGATGGAACCTGAAATGCACTGACCAAAGAGCCGCAATGCCAGCACAGGGACAGTGCTCTTGTAGAGCCCTTTTGGGCTCCATGTCTGTTGGAGGAAGCGCAAGGTTTCAAGATTTCAGGGTTTGCCGTCTGGAGTTAATGTTTCGGGCTTTCCTATTAAGAGTCTCCGGTTGGGGGATTTGGGCGTAGGATTCGCACAGAGCTTGCATGAGACTAGGAAGTTTTTTGGCGAGCTGAATTCCGAACGCAGCCCATGCATTCTTTTAAATCAGAAAAGAGCCGGGAAGGGAACGCGCAGGTTTGAGAGGCAAGGCCTGGGTGTGAAAGCAGGCGAGTGTAGGGCGTCTCTTCTCATATCTCCAACACACCAGCTAAGTAGGAGAGTTACTAGGATCGTTTTTACGAAGATCCTAGACAGTTTGCTAGACTTCTGAGACCTTGGCAGGTCACTTGAAAGCAGGTAACAGTGCAATCACCGCAGGCTCCAATTCTCCTGGTCCAAGCGCCTGTCTTGGTCTTGGAGAGATGCCCCCAATTCAAACCTGGGTTTGTCAAAAGAACTCCCTGCGACAGCATTCTTTTTCTAGGTTTCCTCATTTAGTTAGCTATGTTTCAGGAGTTTCCCTTAGATCCTGGTGGGCTTCCAGATTGGACAGGCCCTCTAAGAAACCTTAGGCTGGCTCCCTTATGATTAGTTCTCTCTCTAACCCGGACCCCTGGGAGGATCTAGAAAGTAGATCCCCCTTAAGAGTTCCTAGAAAGTGCCCAATAGTAGTATAGGGTACCATAATGGGGATTCCACTTTCTAGATCCCCTCAGGGGTCGTATCCTTTTGGCGGGCCCCTAAGAATCCACCATGCAGGTGACAGAGGCTGTGCGGGGCGCCATGGCGGACGTCTTCCGGCCCGAGTTTCTCAACCGGCTCCTTGTCGAGAAGTTGTGGTTATTACACATTGGGGGGCCAGATTGGGGAGTGTAGTCTTTTTGGGATACGGATACATGTTGGGGCACGGTATTCATGGTAATTAGCCGCCAAATTGGGCTTGCACAAAAACGGGTGCGCTTAGAATGGCAGTTTAGAAAAGTTCTCAAAACCCTCTTAGTCGTAGGCATGTGCGGGTATGTAAGCCGGCTCCAGCTTTATGATTTTCAGATTCTAGGCGCCTTCATGCCTTCCCGTTGTACTCCACATGATTTTGAAGGAAGGGGCTCCATAACCAGAATCCCCGTTTTGATCAAGGGGCACAATTGTACAGCCACTGTTTTGCGGATACTGTAAGGCCCTCCTACGTTTGGACTTGTGAAAGTCGTCTTGGCAACTAAGCAAGCTTCCCGTTCTAAGCCGGCTCTCCAATCACCGCAGGCACCAACATAAATGCCAGTTTCCATATCGTTTTCCGCTTCCTTTCCCCTTGGAGTTTGCATTATTGAGAATGAGTTCAGGCCCCTTATTCCCAGTATTGATAATGACTTCAGGCCCTTATATACCATATGCCCACCCTAACCGATATTTCAAAAGGAGTTCAGGCCCCTATATATCCCCCTTTAACCCTATAAGAGCTGCCATGTTCTATGCCTGGCTATATGAGCTACTGTCAATATTAGCCTTATTAAGGGACCCAGGATTATACAGTAGGGGTTTAGGGGTTATAGGGTTTAGGCCGTAGGGTTTAGGGCTTAGGTTCCACATGGAGTTCCGCGGTTGTATGTTTCGTTTCGGAGTCCATCCCCCTCAAAGCAAGCCAACAAAAGGACATACTTTGTAATTTCCTGCCTGCTCATATTCTCATGCGGAGTCATAAAGAAAAGCGTTCATGATGTCATAAGGGGCCTGACATCTGTGGGGCACCTGTCAGAAAAGTCTTCCAGACTGGGCCGACTTGCATCTGAGGATTGATGAAACCATCATCTTCCGGCCGCTGAACAAGACAGACTTGCGCGAAATCGCCAAGCTACAGTTGGACAGAGTACAGAAGAGAATGGAAGACAGGAGGGGGTTCAGGGCTTGGGGTTTGTGCATCTCCCAGGCTGCCAGACTTGCAGTGGTTCAGAAGTGAGGGTCCCTTTTTTGGCGTGGTCGACATTGAGGAAAATCTAGATATGTACATGTACATGTATGATGCTTTGGGGTATAGTGTGGGGATGGTTCTTCTGGGATTGGTGTTTGTGTGTGTCTCAGAGGGGTGCCCAAATTTGCTTCTTTGCCTTATGGCCGCAAGGAGTATTGGCATCGACGTGTCCGAGGGTGCACCTTGTCTCAACCAGGAGAGCGCGCATATCGTTTTCATCACTACGATAAAATTGGTTTAGGGTTTAGGGTGGATGATGTGTGTAAGGAGCGTATTGATGCAGAAAGCATGCAGGCATCAAAGTGGGGTTTTCGTGCAGAGCCTCAAAGAAGTTGTCCAGCAAGGCACATCATTGCACGAAGCATTACGTAGTTGGGGGGTCTGCGGAGGGGGCTTTGCCACGCCTAAGTCCATTTTGTCCATGTCAGCTCGCTTACGACCACCCCACCCCACAACCCTGGAATCAACCTGCTCATTTTTTTAGTATTTCTATATTATGATAAGTGTTACTACTTTTATTCCTACTACTATTACAATCATTTCTATGAGTTCTGCAGCTTCCCTCGCTAAAAGGCTTTGGATGTCATTGCGCAGCGCGGGTATGACCCCACCTTCGGCGCCAGGCAATTTGTTTTGTACGAGGGTGAATCAAGATCGTCATGACATTTCTGAACCCAACACCCTAAGTCAAGATGATGCGTTGTGTCGATTCATGTTCAGGTTTTGAGGCTCGGCTCCCCATTTTGTATTCTGGGTTTTGGGCCCGGGTTGGTTTGCGTATAGTCTTCGCTAGTTGTTTTGATTGTACAGGGTCTGCTGCGGCTGTATAAGCATTTGTATGGGAATAGCTGGAAATATCGGGGTGTGGACGGACGTCTAAAGTCTGGGTTGGATGGCTACAAGGTGAAGGAGAGTTCTCTAGGTTATGAACTTTTTGGAGGTCGTAATAATAACACCTGGCATGGTGGACGTATGTGAAGATGGACCCTGTTTCCGATGAAGAATACCGCTGTTTACTTGTGCAGCGTCTCCTTCGAGCAGGATTCAAGATACGGTGACTTGATCAGACCTGTACGCTTAAAGCTTAAGGTTTGGGGCTTAAAGCTTGAGGCTTAGGGTTTAGGGTAGAGAGAAGGCTCAGCACGGGTGCACCTATGCGGCTAGAGCTGAGCCGGAAGTTCAACATAGCTAGACCAGGTTCCCTCTGCGTAAGTCCCAAAAAGAGGCGTGCTATCGAGCTTCTCAGGGGGCCCTAGAACTCTTGATTTGGGGATGTTCTCTAAATCACAGAAGGGATCCGAGTACCACTGAATGTACATTCTTCAATCAAGGTTCATGGGGCCCTCTATCCCTATAAGTCCCTATACAAGGCCAGTTCCATGTAATTTGTCACTTCCCCCTTCCATTTGATTCTCCACTTTGGGGATTGAACCCCTAACCTGTTTCTAAACTATATTGGCCGAAGCCCGGAACCATGTTGGGCCCTCTTGTTTCCCTTGAGGCCCATTAAGCGATCAATCGTGGCCAACGTCGAGACACCCCTGGCTCAGCGTGGTCTTCGGGGCGAGTTTGAGGATGGAGACACAGCCCCCTGGCGTATTCTGGACAGTGGAAACCCAGTTCCATTTCATCCATTTCCTTTGCCTTTTGATTGTGCAGTTTGGGGCTTTGGGCCTAAGCCCCTGCTAAACGTGTAATTATTGGGCCTCATTGTTGCAAGGCAGCAGGCTGAATGAGCTCTCTTCAACCGCTAGAGGACAGGAGTTGCACCAAAATCCGGGCTCAGCAGTTCTTCCTGAAGGCAGACGCATCACACGGCCATAACTACATGTGGGGATTTGGTGTGCTTTGAGGTCCTTATGACGCATGTTTTATTTGGAGTGTGTACGAGGACACTCGCAGTTGCATGGAGAACCAGGCTGCAGAATGTCTAGATGTGGACCACGTCACCTCCCGCACACTTGTGCGGAACACCCGAAATTGCCCAAGTAAGATTAAAGTCCTTGCTCAAGTGTGCATTCTGTGATAACAGGATTTCTAACGAATAATAGTGAAGGTATACAGTGGGTGTCCATGTGCGGACACCGCGAGACAAAGCCACAGGTCACATGGAGTTCCATTTTGATCACCTCATACCCCTTTTCGAGCCCCCGCCCCTAATAGCAAATGGTCCCCAATCATTAAGCAGGGTCGCTCATGCGCAATATCAACTAAGGGGAGGGGGTGCTGAATATTGGTATGAAGGGATCTTTTTTGGGGGGAAGGGCACCAAGATGAACAAATCCAGGTGAAGATCGACGTGGATGGGGTTCTCCGGCTGCATCATGGCAAAGTGTCTCTTCGGATTTGGGGCTATGACTTGGGGCTTCGGGATTTGAGGTTTCGCGGCCAACTCGTTCTGAGGAAATGTTGTAGACTTAAGGGTCTTGTGGTGATCGCTTCTTCCCTGGGGGCACCAAAGAAGATCACGCTGCCGTGGGCAAAGCCATAGATCATCTACATAGCCCCGTAAGCTCCACAACAGGCATAAAATCCCATCATTTAAAAAGCAGCGTCTGTGGTAGTTTCCATATACAGGAAGACCCCAGCCTACATAAAAAAAATCCAGTAGACCTTTTTATAGGAACCCCCAAAAAGGTACCCTAATTTT
>CAJNIZ010047065.1:0-21021 GCA_905231905.1 Symbiodinium pilosum | reverse complement strand
CTGCCCCCCTGCTCCAAGTTTGTTAGTGTCTGCGTCCCGGCAGTCGTTTGCTGCAGGAGCGTCTGGGTAGACGTGGATGTGCAGGATTGGGATCCTACAGCTTGGATCGCTATCGAGCGGCTTTTGGGCAGAGGCTCCCATATCTCGAGATTTCTGCTGCTGCAACCACACTTCAAACCGTCATCGCAGTGCAAGCGTCAGCGAACTCGACCGGCCATGATAGAAAGGATCATCTTTCAGGGCGTTGTCTATCAAAGTTGCCTATTTGCGAGGCGTGCCGGGCTTAAAGAACCCGGGGCCAGTTCTCACACGAAGTCCATGTCGCATCTCATTTTCTGTAAGGGGTCTCCAATCACCGCGCAGGGCACCAAGCCCTCCGTGTACCCGGGAATCATTCTGTAGCCCATTTGTCTGAGTGCTAGTAGTCCGCACGTCCATGTCGAAGTAACTGTCCCAATTCATTACATCACCTGCTGTTGTCTTGCCCGTCTCGTGGTACTCTCCACTCCTCCGAACATGCCCAGTTGGTAGAGTCTCGAGGCTCTTAACCTGTATAAGATCGGATTCAACACCCAGATCCTCTAAAGACGTACCGCCGCACATTCCACTAGTCCTAGCCCCTAGTCCTAGCCCACGCCAGCGAGCGGAACCTTTTGCGCAGCTGCCATCGTGACATATCCTGAACTGCTAGGTTCCTCCAGTGGCACTTCATTGCACCAGATTGGCTCTACTGCCCCATAGCCTACACGAGGCTTCCGAGCACTAGCAGCAGCATATACGTCCGCGCTGAACTCCACACAGCCCGAAAAACATCATGTCCCGGATGCATACTGTCAGCTCTGCATCATAAGAGGTGATGATCCACACTATCTACTTACGGGGGACTATAAACCTCTAGACCCCTATAGACCCTGAGCCATAAACCCTAAACACATACAGCCTTAAGGTTCCTGCAGTCACCGAAAGAATAAGGGAATCCAGCCGCTCTTCGAGGGTTGAGGGTTTTGGGTTGAGAGGCCGTATAGGGATCTGGACCTTAAACCCTAAACATTGAAGGTGACAACATACATGAGCTACAGTCCATGTTACCCAGATAATTAATGAACATGGGTTCCTTACTAGTATCAGGGACTAGACTAATCTCCAAGAGGGCTCCCTTAATAAGGACAATATTGACAGTAGCTCACGTGAAAATTTAGAACTCGAAAACCAAAACTTCACATCCATCAAAACCGCGCACGCGGGCTAGGGTCTGGGACTCGATGCTTCATCACAAGTTACCTCCGCTAGTTGATACCCTAAGGGTCCAAGGACCCAAATAATAGGGCTTTAGGGCCCAAATACCATTCATATTACAGTATTTGGGCCCTAAAGCCCTATCATGTAGGTCTTTGGACCCTTAGGGATAGGTATGGGCCTAACAGAAAAATCACGGTTGCGGGCCAATTTCTGAAGCACTCCTGTCCGGCATACACGCTCTACGCCGAAACCGTCCCAATTCAATCCCTAGCAAACCCTCACCCGAGCGCACCTGAGAAGGGACAGCAGTCTACTGCAGTAAGCCGAAGATGTGGGCCGAAGTAGCCCTGAGTCCAAGCGGTGTAGGGTTTACCTGAACCCTGAAAGTAGGTAAAATCATAGGCCAACACACCTAAATATTGCCTTAAATTGAAACGTTCTGGTCCTGATAAGCTGGGAGATTTTCAGAAGGTCTGGAAATGCGTTTTGAGGCTGTTTCATAATCCGTTTGAGATGCGTTTGGGAATGTAGTCCATTTGGAAGTTCGTTTGGCATTCGTTTGGAGTATGTTTGGGAATGCGTTGGAGTCTGCTTGGAGTGTGTTTGGGAATGTAGTCCGTTTGGTAAACGCACCCAAAACGCATTAAGTGCACTGCCAAACGGACCCCGGACGGACCCCCGGCTGGAGGAGCTCTGGGGGGCGCAAAAATGAGACGTACGTTTTCTTTGTGTTTTTTTTTGTTTGTGTTTTTTATGTGTTTTGGGTCCGTTCCGGGGGTTCCCGGCCGAGGGAACCCCGAGCCAAAATACATGTTAAACACAAAAAACATACCTGTCGCGCATTTTGGCGCCCCCAGAGCCCCCCCAGCCGGGTCCTCCGAGACTCCGTTTGGGAGTGCGTTCCGGGTGCGTTTACCAGACGGACTCCTTAACCCAAACACACTCCAAACGCATTCCCAAGCACACTCCAAACGGATGACCAGACGAACTCCCCAACGGACGACATTCCCAAACACGCTCCAAAACGGGCCCCCAAACACGCTCCAAATGGATTATCAAACAGACTTATAAAACACATTTCTTCTATTTTGCAGGTTTTCCAGAGTTAGCAGGCTACAGAACGTCACAAGCCTGAAAAGGCCATTATTCTACCTACTACCCTCATCCCTAGTCCCCAAACCCTAAATAGTAGTTTCCATTTCCTTTTCCACAATCCCAGTATAACCCCAATACAACCCTAATATACTTCTGGGGCTCAGGTAGAGTTTAGGGTTGAGTTCAAGGAGTAGGAGCCCTGAGGCTAAAGGACGGTTTATGAAACCTTTAATGGGCCATCAAGGCTTTCTAGGGTGGTTTAGGTTGGTTGGTTGGTTGGTTTAGGGATTTAGGGTTTAGGGTTTACGCTTAACTGCTACGGATATATCAGTCCGATAGGCATATACGGACCCAGGATTAAGGGCATATTCTAGATGCTAAGGGTTTTATGTTTAGTCTGGCGTTTGGGGTTCCAGCCTGTTTCAAAGATATGTAATCTGGTTTAGGGCTAGGACATCCGACATTTGGAATTGAAAGATCAGGGCTGAGCCCTAGAACCCTAAACTCTAAAACCTAAATCCTAAGGATTCTGTACCCTAAACCCTAGACCCCTACACCCTAAACTCTAAAACATAAATCCTAGGGATTTGGTTTTGGAGCTTTAGGCATTTTAAAATTTCAGGATTTCGGGTTCAGGGGTCAAGGCTGAGCCGAGCGGGCGGAGGGGGTTTGGGGGTTTAGTCTAAGGTTTATTAGGGGTTCGAGCTTCGTTTAGAGATAGGTCCGGGAGTTGACTTTGGGGTTTGGGGGCTGTAGTGTACTAGGGGATTGGGGTTGAAGGGGGGGGCTGAGTGAATGTAGGGGCCTGTTCAATTGGCATAGGGTCTAGGGGCGGTATGTTTTGCAAGAAACATATATAGAAATAGTAATGCTAGTAGTAAGAATAAGAACAACAGTGATACTATAGCAGGAAGAATACCTTAGTTGTAGTAAGCATTTGTTCTGGGTTCTGCCTTAGACGTGACCCTTAACCCTCAAACGTACTTGTAGGTTATCTTCTTGTGAAGTAGTTTGTACTCATATACGTGCGGCAGCAAGGCCTTCCTACATCCTCAGGCTACGCTATTTTTTAAACCCTCAGACTTTTCTGTTGCCATTTGGGGCTTAGGGTTTAAAGTTCAGGGTAGGGTTTAGGGTCCAGGGCTCAGGGTTTAGGGTTTAAACTTCAGGGTTTCGGGTTTAGGCACTACGGAGCGTCAGCCCTAAACCCTGAATCGCTGCAAACCTTGACCCTTAATCTATTGCCTAAACCCTATAAACCTCAAACCCTTGACCCCTAAAACACGGAAACCCCTGCGACTCGAAGTCTTTGCATTGTTCTTGCTTTGGGCACCAAAGTCCATAGATCATCACCTCCCCGAACGTTTAAAAGCCCCACCCCCTGTCGTTCACTGCTCTTCTTGAATTATAATGTACCGCAATGGGAAAATCTGATGTGAGAGGGGTTCCCAGAAAGTCCAATATCCAATAACTAGGAGATATACCATAATATCATATTAGGCACCCTTATATTCCCTAATTGAAGGGCATTGGGAACTAAACTCTAAGCCCTTAACCCTACACCTTCAGCCCCAAACCTCGAATTGAGGGTAGTTTACTTGCTGGGTTACTATTCTACTTTGGTGCGGTGGGGGCAACCCTCGCACATTCAGACTTTGATGACTCCAGGATGGTAGGCTTTATAAACCCTAGAGCCTAAAGCCTAAACCCTAAACCCTAAACAGTAAACTCTAAAATTTGGGATTTAGGGTTTAGGGTTTGGGGATCCTAGGGTGTAGGGCTCAAGGTTGTGCAGTGCTTTCCCAGAAGCTGAATTTCCTCCACATGAACCGTACCGGACCCAACGTTTTATTGGTTTGCGTGCGAAATAGGGGGCTGTAGCCTGAAAAAGATTCCCCAACCTGCCCAGTTCAGGAGCGTCACAAACTTCTGCTGTTTCATACTCATGGAAAAAATGTTTTCCCGACTTCTCTACTAACCAGCTGTAAGGTAAGACTTTCTGGAGAATGTTCAAGAACCCTAAGGGTCCAGGGACCCAAATAATAGGGTTTTAGAGCCCAAGTACTATAATATTACTCATATTTGGGCCCTAAAGCCCTATTATTTGGGTCCTTGGACCCTTTAGGGAAGATTCAAAGGGGCTCATGGGGCTCCTTCTTTGGGTCGAGAGCCTCTGCTGACACAAGCTGCCACTTATCTAGGACATTGGCCATGACAATGGACAGCTTGCCCAGAAAGCGGGCTTACAGCATTCCCATGGCCTGGTACTCAAAAACACCAAAAAAACCCGAAATCCATCTACAGAATTCCTGGGTGGTTGAACGAACTTGAACTCAGCTACTCTAAGGGCGAAACTAGAATTTCTGACTGCATGTCCATACTATGGTACCTCAATTCACTTTAAGTTGCAACCCAACAATGAAGTCACATCTGAATCCCACTCTGTATATCTCCATGCACCTGACTTATTACGGCCTGCATTTAACCCAAAAAACAATCCCACCTTAAGTCCGCAACCCTACTCAGCGACCTGGACCCCTCCCTAAACTTTAAACCCGAATCCTATAAACCCTAAGCCCTAACACTAATAAAGGTACCAAAACTATGAAGTACAAAGCCATTCTGTCTGGATACCTTGGGTAGTCTCGGCAATTATCGGGTGTAGCCCCCCAAATCCATGAAGCCCTAAACCCTAAACCCTATCTCTCTGAAGCCTCTGCCAACCCTATCCCTGCGCAACGGGTTCAGGGGTTTAGGGTGTAGGGGTTTGAGGGTTCAGGGTTTAGGGTTTTGGGGTTTAGGATTTCAGGGGTGTAGTGTTTAGGGGTTGAAAATTTCTGTCTCATATTGGCTCAGGGGCTGTAGGGCGCAGGATTTCAGATTTGGCGCGACCGTTTCTTAGAAAGCCTTGCATAGCCCAATGATTCCAGCCTTCCACATTGCCAGCGATCCCCCGTTCGCCACGCCTACCTTTCACGGGCATTAGGCTAACAAGCGGCAAATGTTAAACCCTGCCTAGAGTGACTAGTATGTCCGTCAAAGGGATGTTGCACCTAATCATTTAATATCTGTTTACTTCCTGAAAGACTAGGTTACTCCAGGCAAACTCAAGCCTAAAAAATACCTCCCGAAATCTTCTTCAGAACTGCTGTGTACCCGTCTTGGTTGCTTCGAAATAGAAGCTTCAAAACTAGTCCCTTTGGAGGGTAATCTAAACGGCTGCAATTGCACAGTCCTTTTAAAGGGAGTTTATATACAACAGACTCTCAACAACGAACTCAAATCTTGTACGAATAGATACTTGGAGGATAGTACAGTGGTTCTGGTGCGGTAGACGGTCTGCGGCTTTAGGGTTTCGCCTGTGAAGAATTCAGGGTTTTTGCGGATTTCCCTGAACCCAAAACCTCAAATCCTACCCAAGCCTAAGCCCGAAACCCCTTGAAGGGTTTGCGTTGAGGGTTCTCAGGTGCTCTTAGTTCTGTGATCTAGGGCGTTGCCTCCAAGGTTCAACCTTTTCAATTTTCAAGTTTAGCGCATAGGCCAGCGGCTAACGAAACCTGACAGCCCTCCGCTTCTAGTCTTCGAGGTATAATGGGGTTTAGGGTTTAGGGGGTTATGGTTTAGGGGTGTAGGGTTGAGAGAAAATGATACACAATACCCTACGGGAAGAAAGACAGATCCTGTTGGCATTGGTATGAGGAAACTCACCGCCCATCGCGTTGCAAGAAGGATCCCAGCCGTTGATCCAAGAGTAGTGCAGCACCCCTTTTGGCTCGCTCTTTGCAATCTGGGTTTAAACTGGAACCCTTGCAAACCCTAAACTCCAAACCATAAACCATGTGAGCTATAGTCTTACCGCCTACTATGCCCCTTAACAACCTTATATGGCATCATATATATTACCCTAAAGAAGCACCTTTCAGGAAGTTGGAACCTAGACCCTAAACCCTATACAAACCCCGTTAAGAAGTCTAGACCCAAAACCTTAAGCCCATATAATCCCCTATATGTAACGCCCTTTCAAGGAGTTTAGACTATAGCCCATGTAGGGCTCTTGGGCACCGTACTTTGGGTCGGAATGCAGCCAAGCCTTCTTCATATCTCAGCTACTATTACTACTACTACTACTAGAACTGTTGTAAATCAGTACTATGATTAGTTTTGTTACAGTACTACTATTATTACTGTTACCTGTTGCTACTATTGTTACACTGACAGGCTTGTTCGAGGATGTGTTCTCCTTCCTGGTCCCAAAGGGTCCAAGTACCTAACTAGTATGTAACGAGGGCCCAAATTTTAGGAAACCATTTGGGCCCAAATTATCTACTTTTTGAATACTTGGACCCTCAGGCGGTTGTTGAGCGGCACACCACAGTGCGCGCATGCGCCCACCAAACAATTCCCTGCTCTCCGTCCAGCAATAGCGCTGCATCTGCCATCCAAGCTGTAGGACTCCGGTACACGGGAAAAAATCAAGAGGTTTAGGGTCGAGGGTTTATGGTTAAGAGCTTCTCAGGCCTTGCCCATCGCACCGGCAACCCAGATTTGAACTTATCCCTTGTCACAACCCGCTGAGTCAACAATTGCTTTGTCGCAGCATGTTTGGCAGGGGCCTACGCCGTGAGCCTGCTCAACACGAATAATTAAGCTGCCGCCGAAAGGCAAATGTGCATATCTGGTAATGTCCATAAACCGCGGGACCGTGATATAGACCCAAAACACCCTAAACCCTACACCCCAAGCCCTAAGCCATATGAGCCCTGGTCTAAGTTTGTAGTATATCACTTAATAAGTCCCCCCCCAAAACCCTAAACCCCTAAACCCTATATAGTCCCTCTATAGGTCCCCCCAACCTAAATTTAGTCCGTAGCTCATATAAGCCCCGGAATGGCTTCGAGTAGTGAGGATATTGAAGTTAGGACCCCGGCACCCTGTAACACCAGGGTTTTAGGGTTTAGGGTTTAGGGTCTAGTTTCCTTTGAGTAGATAGAATATGGGATAAATGGGGATCTTATTATGGTTATCTATCTACTTAATTAAGGGGCCCTATAACCTTGGGTGCTGCTGCTTTCAGCAAGGAAAAACAAAGCCTAAATCCACACCCCTCGAAATCAGCTGACGCAGTGAAATCTACAGATGCTTCAGCTTGAAGGGTGGCCCACCTACGTGGTAAAAGGTCTAATTTATGTAGACCCCTGATTAATAAACCCCCTCCTTTTAAGGGCCTAAAGATTAGGATCCCTATTATAATCCCTATTAAGGGGAGGGGCTTTATTAATCAGGGGTCTACATTAGGGTTTAGGATTAAAAAGCATGTCTAAGCCCTTACGTCAACAGGAATCCCATCCTTGTAACGACATCTCACTACCAGTGCCCAATACCTAGGGCTATTTCTTCACCCTGCTGGAAATCATCTTGTATGCGCCGTTTCTATATGGACCTTTTGTGTCTTTCTACTGTTAATGCACATCTGGTCGTTGGCAATCTCAATTCTGTGAGACTTCTTCTTACAAAGATAGGGATACGCCCTAAATACCAGACCCTAAAACCCTAAACCGTGAACCCTAAACCAGACCCGAAAATCACCTGCCTCGAGTAGGTGCGCGGGGCGCCCCCGAAAGTGGCGAAGATGACGGTGGTAGACATCCTCAGGGATGGATGTAACTGATACCAAGTTGGGACAGCGTTTACACATTTATTCGCGAAGTTCCCTGGTAATCCCTTAATACTAAATGTAAAAAAACATAGTGTTCATGCTTTAATAAGGAGACCCAGAACCAAAAAGGCAAAAAGGGAAAAAGGGCACTACCGGGGTACCTAGTTCTTTTGTTCCCTATTGGGCATTGGCAGTACAAATTGATCTAGCACTGACCTGTCTGAGACCTTCCAAGCTTAACAGTCTAGGGTTGAGCAGCATTTTGAATCTCACGATCTACAGTCAATACTTCGCTTCCTTAGCTTCGACACACCCTAAACCCTAAACCCTAAACACAAATTTTACAGCAATGGGTTAGCAAACACCGATCAAGGTGACCTGCCGATACCACAAAAACAAACCTCTTAGCAAGCCAAAGCAAACCAAACATATGAGTTATAGTCCTAGTGTTCCCCTTAGTAACCCCTAAAGTATAGGGTTTAGGGTTTTAGGGTTTAGGGTTTAGGGTTTGAGGGTTTTAGGGTTTTAGGGTCTAAGCTCCCAGTATACTCCTTAATAATGGAAAATCAAGTGGAAAAGAACTTGGAAAATGAAATAGAAGCTGTGATTATAGAGGGGGTGTTAAGGGGTTTTGCAGTATCCCCCTTAATAACTCCCATGATACTCCCCTATATAACCCCCTGTCAGGAGTTTAGACTATAGCTCATATGTCAGTGGAAAGGGCTTTCATAAACACTTGCAAGAGCGAAGTCAACATCATGCGCAATCAAGTCCGCGAAGACATGCATTCAAATCCTCCCCGGGAAGTCACAGTAGCTGAAACGCATGTTCCGAAAGCGCCAATTGAAACCTAATTGAAGACGCCCCACCTCCAGGAAGTCCCATCATATTTGGTGCCCCGCCACATGCACGTATGATATCGAGAGAAGTTTTCTACTAATAGGCTTACACGAGGAGCCCTTGAATCCTAAACGGAGTGTGACCTAGACCTTTACAGCAAGGCACGGATGGGGATTTTAGGGGTTTTAGGGCCCTTGATTACTGGGTTGCTGCTAAGGAACTTAGATTAAGTTACAATATTGGGGAAACCATGTTCATTACGATATATAGCCAGTATGGCAACTTAATCTAAGTTCCTTAGTAGCAGCCCAGATTATGGATAGCTTGCTTACTCTTCGTAAGCCGTACGCCCTAAACCGCAGATCTCAATTTCTTTCCTCGGACCAACCCAAGAGAAAGTTATCCATTTACTCCCTGGTGGTTGGTGAAGAAGAGGTCAATTACGAGCTAGCACTCTAGTACATTTTCTGGTGCTCAGTCGGGAATACTGGCATGGATCTCTATTTATGGTTACCACAGGACTCCCTAGAACAGTTCCTACAATCCGTTCAGCTCTTCTTGACTAAGCACCAGAAAGCTAAAGAATAGCTGAACGGATTGTAGGAACTGTTTTAGGGAGTTCTGTGGTAACTATAAATAGAGATCCATGCCAGTATTGCCTACTGAGCACCAGAACATATACCAGAGTGCTAGCTCGTAGTTGATATACGTTCAGCAAAGGATCGGGCAATATCGAACTCGCTGTTGAAAAAAGAGACTTGGCTTCTTGAACTAAGCCTAGAACCCTGAATAAATGCCTCGTGTGTCCTGAAGCCCATGCCCTAAACCACTCAAACTTTATTTGCTCTAGGGAGGAAAGGATCCTTATTGAAGTTATGTCCGGAAAACCATCCCTAACCTTAATTCAGAAAATCTACGCCACCAACCAGGGTTTAGGGTTTAGGGTTAAGCCCTAAACCCTAAACCCGAAAAGAAGACTGAAGTATTGCCCCGAGGCAAAGTAATTTGACAGCTTTGCAGTGTGGTGACCTGGCAAAAACCAAGGCAACCCCCATTTGGGGGTTTAGGGTTTCGAGTTTACGTAGAGGGTATTAGGGTTTGGGGGTTACTAAGGCACTGGCGCTTAGGGTTCAGGGCTTTAGGGTGTATGGTTTTAGGGCTTTCGAGTTTAGGGTTTAGGTTTTTAGGGTTCAGGGCTTTGGGGTTCAAGTGTTTAGAGTTTTGGGTCTAGGGTTTTGGGGCTGGTAACGTAGAAGCCTTAACTTAACAATTACCAAAGTTCTTCCCGCATCGCTATATTGTGTTACGACACGTTAATCTTTTTCTAACACACTTCGGCTCCTATACCATAGCGTTTAGGGTGGGGTAGATGAGGGTTTGAGGCTGAGGCTTTAGCATATTTACTAGGGTTCGGACACGTCACCCCCCATGATGGAGACCCAAATGCAACAGAACATGGAACGTGAAATCAAAACTGGGACTATATAGGAGGTATATAAGTACGTACATACGTTGTACATATATATATATATGTGTATTTACATATATGGGCCTATGGGACTTGGCCTCAATTACTGTTCCCAAAATGGAGGAGATGTATATAGGGACGCGTGTTGTAACAAGAGCCCCACTTTCGGGACCCGCATAAGTTAAGGTAAATCCCCACTTAGAGGCTAAGTAGGTAAATCACGAAAGGCTAATGCCATCCATGATACTAGTTACTAGTTGTAAGAGACCATACCCTAAACCATTGATATCCAAAATCCAAACCCCTAAGCCCTAAATCCTAACCTCTAAACTCTAAACCCTAGACCCTAAATCCCTAAATCCCAACTCCCAAACCCTACACCCTAAACTGCCTGGTACCTGCTTCGACCCTGGGCTTTTCCCTCAACTCTCAACAACCCTAAACCCCTAGCCCAAAACGCTAAACCCTCAACCCTTAACCCTAAGCCCTAAACCTTCAACCCTACACCCTAAGCCCTAAGCCCTAAACCCTCAACCCTTAGCCCTACACCACAAGCCCTAAGCCCTAAACCCTTGCCCCCAAACAGGAGGTTCAGGGTCATTCATTTGCTTTAAGAACTTTGAGGCTTGGAGGTCCGGTGGACTTACAACCTTCCTTTGGTTTAGGGTTTAGGAGTTGAGGGGTTTGTGGGGTAAAGGGTTTAGGGGTTTAGGGTTCTGGGGGTTTAGGGTTTTAGGGGTTTTGAATTTAGGGGAGTTAGGGTTACTTAGCCACTGCCCTTCGAGTAGATAGAGTATGGGGTATATGGGGATCTTATCATAATATACCCAAGGCCATATTCTATCTACCTAAGGGGAACTATACCCTAAACCCTAAACTCTTAATAGCAGTTTCCGTTGTCTTTTCCATTATCCATATATATAGACCCTGCATTCTATCTATTCAAGGGGGACTATAGCCCCTGGCTCTACTCAAGCCCTGAGGGTCCAAGGACCCAAATAATGGGGTCCCTTTAAAGGGGTTATAGGGGAATATATGGGGACTATATAAGGGTCTCAGGACGCAAATAACAGGGCATTCGGGCCTAAATACAATAATCTGAATGGCATCTGGGACCCAAAGCCCTATTATTTGGGTCCTCGGACCCTTATTGAAGGTCATGTCCAAGCACGTGGTTCAGGGTCTAGGGCTTAGGGAGGCTACCATATCCTTGAGGAACTCTCATGGTAGTTCATCATGAGCAAACTGCTGGATCTCTCTCTCTCTCTCTCGCTAAAAAAGAGGATTTTGGTAACCCCGACCCCNNCCCCCCCCCCCTCCCCCAAAAAAATCAGGACCCTATCACCATCATAAGGAAATCATAGGGTCATCTTTTTTTTGGGGGGGTGGTTACCAAAATCCTTGTATGACTCTCTCTCTCTCTCTCTCGACAACTCAGCCCCCTGAAGTGCTGAATCTCGGGTTAGGGTTTAGGGTAACCCAGACATTTGCACCCTATATACCGGATGTTGTATATAGAAGATACTAGACAAAGCGCTAGGTATCCTAAGCAAGGGTTTGGAGTATGGGGTCTAGGTAAGCCCTGAACCCCAAATATTTCGGTGGATTCTAAAAAGCCTGCACGACCCTAAGTACCCTAAACCTTGGATTTATGGTATTCTAGTACAAGAAGGTCATGCAGTTTTTTTGTATCCATAAACCTAAACCCTAAACCAAAAGCCTGAGCGATGCTGGTCCCACCACTCGACCATCGGGTTAACTTCGTCGGACCAAGATGGTGCCCTTGGGACTTCAACCATTCGGTTTAGGGTTTCTAGGTTCTCCAGGGTGTATAGGGGGTATAGGGTTTACAGGGTTTGCAGTTTTTCCATGGTTTATAGTGATTATAGGGGTTACAAGCCTAAACGGTTGAACTTATGGGGTTTACAGGGTTGATAGGGTGCATAGGGTGAACTGTTTAGGCACTTTAGAGATCAGGTGGAATTCCCCAAGCCCAAATAACCTTAAGCCCAATCTTTAGGGATCTAAGAAGCCACCTATGACTTGCCAGAACCGTTAATGTATGTTCACGTGATTTAGGATTTACGAACATCTGGGACTTACAGAAAGCCAGAACTTGGCCACCTGGACCCTCAGGGTAATTCGTCTTAGGATTCGGGATTTAGGCCGTTCCCAAGATTGGGGGTACCTTTCTGGGAGCTCCCTGTAATGACCATATAAGAATACCCCTACTTTGGGGAACTACCGCAGAGCTATAGTCTACACTCCTAGTATCCCCTTGATAAGCCCTATAATTATACTCCCCTAGATATTTCCCTCTATAACTCCCTTTAAGGAGTTTAGACCCTAAACCCTGAACCCTAAACCCTAATCCCTAAACCCCTATATAGCCTCCCTTTTCACACACAGGCTAATGTTGAAAGGTTTAGATGTGACGGTTTGCTTTTTCTGAGATATAGCGAGAGCAACCTGGACCCTGAACAAAGGTTTAAGACGCCAAAGTAGTAGGGTTTAGGGTCTAGGCAAGATTTAAGATGGCAAAGTATTGAGTACAAAGCCCTTGATTATGGGTACACTGGTTGCTCTAGGTACTGTCTGGGACCCGGGGTTAGTACTGGGTTACGTTACCTAATACTTGTGAGGAGTTACACTAGGGTTCTATTGAGCAAATTGCACGGATATAGCGATGAACGCTAAACCCTGTTGCCTGGTTCTTAGTAGGGAACAAGGGAAATTGATTCCTATGGGCTCGTGTGAAAACCCTGAACCCTGCGGCCACTCTTCCTATCCTGTCTTATACCTTTTGGTTTTTCTACTGGTTATCGTTTCACAGGGCCGGCCCACAGGAACTGTCTCATGCTACTGAATGTATTTACCTTATCGGTTTTTGCTTCAGCAAATAGGACCCCTCTCTGACAGTGGGGTTATTACCCAAGCCCAGGTAATCTCTATGCAATATATTCCCACATTCCCTACTTAGCCCCAGTAAGTTGAAGAAGGCTTAAGGGGGGAGAAACCTGCGCGTGTGCCGTGTCAGGCAGCGCTACATCAAAAAACATAGCAGAAAACCCGAGTAAGGCACCAGAACCACTAAACCCTAAACCCACCCCCAGGAGGCTTCGGGGCTTCATCCCTAAACCCTCAACCCTAAAAGGATCCTTTGCAGACTCTTCCCCTTGAAAAGGGGTCGGAAGAGAACAATCCAAGACTGGGTTGCTGTTAAGGAACTTGTAGTATTAGTTACCTTATTGGGTATATATAGTAAATAATAGGGTTTCCCCAATATAGTAACTTAAATTAAGTTCCTTAACAGCAACCCAGAAGAAGCACCAAGCCTGCAACCCTTGACCTTAACCACGCGCCCAATGGTTTCTGCCAAACGAGACTCTCGCGCGCGAGGCGAAGAAATTTCCTTGACCATGCAACAGCAGCGTGGACCCATGTAAGGATTACGTACTCACAATCCAAAGGCTCTACACAGTCTTGAGTGCCAGGGTTTGGGCTTTCTGCTTAGCCCAAACACGAAACTCTACATCCAAACCTCCCTACGCAACCTCCACTATATCCACCTAAACATCATGAAATCCCTTTATAATGTCAACGTAGCCCCTATAGAACCTGATGCATCCTAAACATCCTAGGGCTCAAACCTTGCTCTCTACTCTGGAGGACCCCGGGGATACAAGGGCTTAGGTAACCTACTTATTGGACCTTTTAGATGACTTCAAAAATGAAATGTGTATATATATATATTCATAAAGGTTCAGGGTCCTACTTTTTGGGACCCAGGGTTAGGTAACCGTGTCCATAAAGAGTTAAATTTGGGTTACAGATGGGTTTAGGATTTAGGGTTTTTTTCCCTAAGGTCTAAAACCCCAAACCCTAAAGCCTACATTGTGAGGCCCCAGGGCTACTGATGGCCCAGGTAACCTAGTTACAACAGGGTTATAATGTGGTTATGAAGGGTACATGCAACATTACCGAACTCCCGGGTCCCTCAAAGTACGTTGGTCTGACCTCATGCAGCCACAGGCCCGGTAATCATGGACTCTCCCCTAAACCCTAAACCCTAAATCCTAAACCCTAAACCCTAAACCCTAAATCCTAAACCCTAAACCCTAAATCCTAAATCCTAAACCCTAAACCCTAAACCCTAAATCTACCGCTCCGAAGGATGTACCTGAATTTGCCTCAAGTAATGCTAAATGAACCGACTCCTAACCGACGGAGTGCCTTGGGTGGGGACAGTAGCGTACGGGTGTTTACCTGGACCCTAAAAGTATGTAGAATAATGGCCTTTATGACTATTATTGTGGGTTTAGGGCTATTATTTTTTCATGCTTTTGGTGTTTAGGTAGGGTTTAGGGTTTAGGGTCTAGGCAACCCAAAATTCAACTTCCTTCTTGACCGTCTATGTCACCGTGCCGGAAGTGGAGTCTGTTCTTGCTTCGGTTATTCCATTCTATGATGCTTTGGCGTGTTTATGTTTCCAAGAAAGTACTCCCTACTCAAACACTTCAAGCCCTGATACTAAGTGTGAGAGACTGAAGAGATTGCAAGAAATGGGGAAGGGAGGTACGCTATACTTTACACATCTCAAGTTTCCATCGGAAAGATATCGCAACTATTGATGCTTCCACGTGCAAACCGCCACGTCCTCAACCGTGACGCATATGGAGTGTGCTTTGCTCCATGCAGGTTCGGAGACAACAAACAAGACACAGTTCCTAGACCCCACCCTAAACCGTAAACTCTCAGGATTTAGGGATCCAGGCTGAGGGTTATCGGTTCACACTCCTCGCCACCATCTCAAAATAGCCAGTGTGAGCCATCTGCCCTAACCCTCTAAAGTTCTCAAACCACTATAATGCCACCCCTTAATGGTTTGGGGTCTTGAGCTTACTGGCAAGAAGGGCACAAGCACTTGTGAACAATGATAGCTGGGGCTACAAAGGTGATAAACATGCTGTCCAAGCTTGTTCAGTACTCCAAGCAAGGCTGTTGTGGAAACTAAAGCCTAACTCATAAACCCAAAACCCTACACCCCAATCCTACACAGCAAGGCCTACCTGACCTGAAAAGCAGGCAAAATAATGGTACAATCTACGAGAAGGCCAAAAACAGACCCTTCTCAAATTTTGGCATTCGGGCAAGTCGTAATCCCCAGCCTGAGGTACAACAGTTGTTTTCGATCTCTTAGTACATTGG
This sequence comes from Symbiodinium pilosum, assembly GCA_905231905.1. NCBI lineage: Eukaryota > Dinophyceae > Suessiales > Symbiodiniaceae > Symbiodinium > Symbiodinium pilosum. Next base: position 5,515 of record CAJNIZ010047065.1, on the reverse strand, counting down.
GATATTTTGGGGTATATGAGCTGTAGTCCAAACTCCTTAAAGGGGGTTATACAGGAGATCTTATGGGGGAGTGTCATAATGGTAATTAAAGAGGATGCTAGGAGTTTATAGTTCATATTATGGTATGTAAGGGTATCTTGCTTGCAAAGCCATGGTGCTGAAATCCGACTCGATCCGGCGTGCAAAGCTCGAACTGTTCGCCGGAAGAATCGTCTTGCCACGTAAGACCTCTCATTCAATTCGCGGGAAACAAAATTCATGGTTGCCTGCACTTTACGAGAAAATTAAACCTGGGACTTCTGGTTAGGAGTTCTTTGTCAAATCGAGATTTCCTTGAACCCTCAACACTGACCCCCAAAACTTTGGCTTTAGGGTCAGCAGCTGTACCTTGGGCTCAGAGTTACCTCAAAAGTACTTGGAGGGTCAGGGGGACTTCATAACAGGTTCATAATCCCTGTAACCCATATAGTAACCCTCTAGATATCCCCATTATTCACCCACTTGCTAAGTCCCCTGACCCTAAACCCTAAACCCCAAATCCTAAATCCTAAACCCTTAAACCCTAAACCAAAAGTAGTTTCACATTACCCCGCCACTTACTACGTCCCCCTGACCCTCCAAGTAAGCTACTGGGCTCTGAAACTGTGGGGTATCTGATCTTTCCCATCTCTGCCTGCGTCCTGAGCCCCCTCAAAAGCATATAGAATTATGGAGGCATATATAAAGGTTGGATAAGGGTTATATAATCGGGTTCTATAGGGTTTAGGGATTTTACCTCCCCAAACTATGGAAACTACTGCATAGTGTTGGATTTAGGGTTCAGGATGTTAGGGATATATCTGTAGAACTGTGGCCTGTTGGGCTCTATCTATGGTCCTGGGGCCCCCATTGCTTTACCTACGTTTGAGGCTGAGGCGCCTGCAGCATGAGGTTGTGCTCGTCCCGGATGGGGATAGCCTCCAACCCTAAAACCTTAGTCCTAACCCTTGTGGAAGTCATCCATTGCCTGCTCACTGTCCGTCACCATCTCATCCGTCATCTCCCCCGAACCCATATCATGCTTTAGGGTTTCGGGCCCACATGGCCAAGTATGACCATGTGTTCAAGCCTGAATGGAGCAAGTAACTTAAGTAGTTCAAGGTGGTTCAACCAAGTAAGACAGCATTATTTTGCTGCAGCAATTAGAAGCTGATACAACTTTAATCTATATCATGGACTGCTCTTTCCGTGAACAAAACGCTGCAAAATCCGCTTACGCATCCGCAGTTCCTATCAACGGTTCCATAATCTTATCCATTTGGCCGTTTACGATTTCCTGTTTTCCCCACACCAGACAGAAACTTACCTGGGGGCTCATGCGTCCTCGTGATTTGGTTCAGGGTTTAGGCCTTTGGCTTCGGTTTTAAGGTTTTGGGCTTAGGGGGAAACACCTGCAAGTATAGTAGGAATAGCTGCTTTCAACACCATTTTCGGTACTGCATGAACATCCAAGTGTACCCCATGCCCTCCACACCCTGAATCCTAAACCTCTAAGCCTAAATAGCGAACCAAGTTGCTCGCTGTCAGCGTGACGACGCCATCGATGAGGTCAATGGGTAAACTGGCGTTCAAGGGTGTGCTTAGAGGGTTTAGGCTTTCGCGGGTTGAGGGTTAGGGTAGAAGGTTGGGGGGGGGGGAATTTGGAAAGGTGTTGTACTTACATGGGCTGGGAAGTAGCTAAATGGTTAGCAACTCTGTTTGTAGCGCTGCCCAGGCCAACCGCCATATGCCATGTAAGAATGTAAGACCTCAACCATACCCATTCGGCGCCTACTCAGGGCCTACTTACTTCATTCCCCCGACCCTAAACCCTAACCTACTTACTCAGTTCCCCTGGCCCTCCAATGATTCAGGGCTCTGGATTGCACCGTGTAGTACACGAGCCAAAAAATTTGCCAATGTCATGAGTACATGGGGTTAGGGCTTCGGGTTTACAAATACATAGGGTTATGTGTAGCCATGTATGGGGTTAGATAAGAATTTACAAGTTTTGGGGTTTGGAGTAATGTAGAAGCCTAGACAATCACAGATATCGTGTTGAAGCCTGTTTGACTGAATGCCTCCTACGGAAGTAACCCAAGGGTTCTAGAACCACGATGGTGGAAATGCTTTAGGGCACTGCGACTTTCCTAGGGGGCCCCGGATAGATCAAACCCTTTCAGAAGGACACTTGAAAGGGAAACTGGAAGTTGCGTAGAGGTTCTGTCCTATCTGGGGCCTCTTGGGATCGATCTGACATCGGCTCTTAACCCTAGACCCTGAACCCTAAACCCTGAACCATAAACTCTGAACCCTCAACCCCAAATCCTAAACTCTGAGGGCTGAACCCTAAACCCCAAACCCTGACATGACATGAACCTTAAAACCTAAACCCTTAAGCGCTTAGTTGTTACAGGCTTCAGCTTGAAGAGCGTGATGGCTTCGGCTCTGAGAGACGTCTAGCTTTGGTAGTTGAAGTTCTGCAGGGTTTGTTTTGAAGTGTAAGGTTCAGGGATTAGGGATTAAATCTCAGGATTCAAGGTTTAGGGTTTAAATGTTTAGGGTTTAGGGATCTTGTAAGGAGGAATGGCCCTTGGACTCGGCTTTTTTTCGCCAAGCCCTGGCCGCCCTTTGCGTTAGTGCTGTGCATCTCGAAAGATGACAGGATTTTGGTTATCCCAAAAGGAGGACCCCATGACTATTGTATGACTCTTATACGGTCCACATTTGGGAGGTAATCTTACCTAGATGTAATATGCACCCCCCCCCCTTATTGGGTTTAGGGTTTACTGCGGCAGGGCATAGGTTCACAGAGCAATGAGTGTTCACAGTAAAGGGTCTGCACCCAATGCTGTCGCATTGTTACGTTCCTCTTTGAGGGTCCAGTGGTCCAGGTTTAGGTTATTGTAAATTTGTAAATCATTTTAATGCCCGTAACCCCAAGCAAGCGCAATGTTGGTTAACTTCTTCTCACAACCAAAATCCCAAAACCCAAAGCGCTGAATCCTCAACCAAACAAACCCAACTCCGAACCCTTAGGATTTAAGGTTTAAGGTTTCTAAGAGCACGTTCAGAAAGAGCACACCCCCTTAGGGGGACAACAGACGACACATTGAAGGCAACCCAGAATTCACTTAGCTGGGTTGTTGCTGAGAAATTTGAGCTACATTACTAAAATGAAACTGAGTTACTATACGAATAAGGAAACGTAGTATTCATTTATACCCATACGGTGCCAACTTCATTTACGTTATTTTCAACCTACACAGTATCTGTGGGGTCTCTTGGGGATCCACCTGGCCCTGAGCCCAAACTCCTACGCCGGAAAGCCTTGAGCACTGAACCGTAAATCTTTCAAAATTTTAAATGCTAAAGCTTGGATCCTACCTAGTCCTTACCCATACTAATTATCTTTAACCCGGAAATAATTCAACAGCTCATAGTTTGGTTACTTGGGAAAATGTGTACCCCTATTTTCTCCCTTTCAAGGGATCGCAAGCCCTACATTACCCACCCTAGTCCTGGACTTTACCTGTAAGCCCAATTACCTACAGTGCAGTGGCGATTACCCCCTTATTTCATATGTGAACCCATTAAGCTGTAGGCAGTTGGGTTTGCAGTTAGACAGACAACCCACAGCCCGCAACAAACATCACAGCCAGAGCAACTCAAAGGATATCATTCCAGAGCGGCGAAGAGGTTCGCAGAAAAGCCTATGTTAGGGCGTGGGAATGAGCCCTAAGCCCTAAAACATATAGGACTTAGGCCTGTTTAGGATGTATAGGGTTTCGAAGGCTTGAACTTCGGGTTTAGGAAAAGGCCTGGTCTGAGCTGCAGTAAACGGAAAAAAGAGGAAGCTACTCATGTTGTTTAGGGTTTAGCGTAGAGCAAGGGAAAGCGAATTTCACAAGAATCTGCGTAGCTTTTGGGGTGTAGGAAGTAGGGCTTATGAAGTTACAGTGCAGGATCTAGGGTGTAAAGGCCTCGGGCTTCGGGCTTTGCAAATTAGTTTGCGGTTGTATGCGCTTATCTTTTACAGCTCAAATGTATCGGAGTGTGCGCATTTTGGGTTTCCACTCCAATTCCTGAGCCCCGCGTACTCCCCAACTTAAAGTTAGACTTAGAATGTTCTTGGAGTGGTGCTCTTGAAGTGGTCAGCTGTTTCTGGTGCCCGGGATCTATACCAGCATGGTTGCCTTGGAAAGCGATGACTGAGAACGTGCCCTCGAACCTGCTAGTAGATCGCCATGTTTCCTTCACCAAGTACGGCATGAGCGCCCAGGCACTCGAAGGCCCTCACACTCGATACCATACGCGCCTCAAGGTCAAAGCGGGGAAACGGCGGAAGCATGAAGAACGGGATGAGCAGCCCCATGCACGGGGAGGAGCCTACAACTACAAGGCCGCACCTGACACGACGCTGCAAGAGTGTTGTTGGCCGGTGGACAGTCAACCATGGCCAGGCAAGGCACGAGCAACGGAGGGCGCTGGCCAGCCTCTTCCTGGAGGGCCGCACACCAGAACCAAACGTCCAGCCCGAAGCGGCTGCAAGTAAGCGGGACCAAAAAGCCTGCGAAGTCAGCAAAATTACCTTGTCACGCAGAGTGCGGGAAATGCATCCAAGCGGCATGTATGTGCCAGGTTTCTTGCTGTCTTCTGGGCGTAATCTTTCGTCCCGGACACTATAAAAGCCTGGCTTGTCTCCATCGCACTCTGGCCTCAGAAATTGCAGTATCACGAAGCATCGCTTGTGCGTTCTATGTGTGGTTGACAATGTTTGCAAAGTGTTTGCACATTGTCGCTAAGATAGGCTCGACCTCCTGCCACCCCATCAAGACCTTAGGGGGCCACGGCACATGTCTCACGAATGTGAGAGCCAGGGCGCGTGTTGATGAGGTGAAGGAATACCTAACGTGCTAGTGGCATTGTTTTCGGATGGGCTATTCAGGGCTTGAAAGTATTCGTGGTATATCCTGGTAGCACCGTGTGGACACAAGGAAACACGATCCCGATCATGATCAGGTCTTTTGAAAGCCAGCCCTACTTCGAAACTCAGCTACGATGCCTTTCTACGGCGGCGTTTGAAATTGATCCTGGAAGATCCTGGTAGGGCTAGGCAATCAATTCTTCCTTGGCGTAGGCAGCCGCCATGTGCAGAGCACGCGCCATAAGGTACGGAGCACCCCTGACCATCGGTGAAACACGGTCTTCAGATGGCACGTGTTTTTGAAAGGCATGCCCGCACCAGTCCTGAATCTCGTCGAGATGAAAGCTGTCCTGAGCTTCTATGGAACATGTTCCGGCATGCAGCCCTGGAAGGATGCCTGTGGATTGGCATCTGCCAGAAGGTAGCTTATCCACTTGTCAAACGTCAGGCTATCCTGGGCATGCAACGTTTGACCTTTGGCTCTGAAGAGTTTCGGACTCCGGCTTCTTGACGAACCCTTAAGGTCATGCTTACATGTTTACATCTAGAGAGAGACAGAGAGAGAGAGAG